>PVJA010055383.1:0-11194 GCA_004027025.1 Myocastor coypus | reverse complement strand
GCTCAGGCTGTGCTCCAATTTGGGATTCTCTTACTTGAGCCTCCCTTGTATATGGGGATTATAAACCTCGGACACCAAAACTGTTCTTGTTTTTTTGTTTCAGAACTTTTGTTTGTTTTTGTTTATTTATTTATTTTATGGCCGTCTCAGCCTGCCCTGAGGGCAGGGCTGGCACAGCATGTGGTGCCAGGGATCGAACTTCGGTCCCTGCAGCTGCCTAAGCTTTCCTAAGCAGGCGCTTCAAACCACTGAGCCATCCTGCCGAACCCCATGTTCCTTGTTTTTTTTTAAGACAAGGTCTTACTAGTACAGTATATACTTTGGTCTGGCTTTGGACCCCGGAGTGGCTTTGAATTTGAGATTTTTGGATATGACAAATATGTTCTACTATGCCTCTCTCGCAGGTAGTTTTTCTGGAGGTGATTTTTGTTTTGTTTTATTTTTTTGTGGTAGCAGGGTTCAAACTCACAACCTTGCACTTGCCAGGCAGGCACTTGTGCCTTGGAGCTATCTCCCCAGCCCTCCTTCGCAGGGTAGTTTTTATACAAAACCTTTTTTTTTTTTTTGTCTTTTTTGACAAAGGGTCTTGCTGTGCAGTTCAGGCTGGTCTTGAGCTCACTTTGTAGCTCAGGCTAGTCTGGAACTCCCAATGATCCTCCTGCATCAGCCTCTTGAGTGCTGGGATTACAGGTATGGACCACTACACTTGGCCTATAAAAACTCTTTAAGCTTGTTTTTTATTTGCTTATTTTGAGACAGGGTTGGCCATGAACTCATCATGCAGCCCAGGTTGGCCTGGAACTCTCCACAGTCCTCTTGCGTCAGCCTCTGGAATGCTGGGATTACAGGTGTGGACCACCAAGCCCAGCTGTAAAATTGATTTTATTTTTTTTTAATTTTATTTTATTTCTCTCTCCTATACAGTGGACCTTGCTCCTACTAACAACTATTAGCACTTTTTTTTTTTTTAACTTTTTATTTATGTTATGGCCGGCTCAGCCTGCACTGGGGATAGGGCTGGCACAGTACGTGGTGCTGGGGATCAAACCACAGTCCTTGTGGTTGCCTAAGCTTGCCTAAGCAGGGACTTTAGACCACGGAGCCGGCCCTATAAAATTTATTTTAAAAAGAAATGCTAACTGGGAGCAGTGGTGAACACTTGTAATCCTGGCACTCAGGAGGCTGAGGCAGGAGGATCACTGCAAGGTTGATGCCAGTGATCCTGCTGCCTCACTTGGCTATACAATGAATGCAAGACTAGCCTGACTTACATAGTGAGACTCTGTCTCTAAACAAACAGGGGCTGGGGAGATAGCTCAGGGGCACAAATGCCTGCCTGGCAAGTGTAAGGTCCTGAGTTCAATCCCCAGTTCCAGAAAAATAAATAAGTAAACAAACAACCAGGTGTGGTGGTACACACCTGTAGTCTTAGCACTTTGGAGGCTAAGGTACAATTGCTGTGAATGCAACTCCAGCCTCAAGTACAGAATGAGACCCTGTCTCAAAAACATAAAAAATATTTTTTAAGTTTAAAAATAAAGGGTTGGGGAAATAGCTCAGGGACACAAGTGCCTGTTTGGCAAGTGCAAGGTCCTGAGTTTGATCCCCGATTCCACCAAAAGTAAGTAAATAAATAAATTTAAAAATAAAGCTGAACTGCATGCCTGTAGTTCCAGCACTTGGGAGGCTGAGGCAGGAGGATCAGTGCGAGTTCGAGACCAGTCTGGGCTACAAATTGAGCTCAAGGCCAGCCTGAACTGCATAGTGAGACACTGTTTCAAAAAGACAAAAATAAAATAAAATAAAATAAACTTTGTAAGATCTTAAACTTGTACTTAAACTGATTGCTGTATTTTAGTGAGATTTATTAATTTTCATGAGTTTTTATGGGAAATGGCTTCCATTTTGAAATGACCAGATATGCCAGGTGTGGTGGTGCACACCTGTAATCCCAGCACTAGGGAGGCTGAGGCAGGAGGATGGCCCTGAATTTAAGGCCAGCCTGGGCCCACCCTGAACTGCACAGTGAGGCTTTGTCTCAAAAAGACAACAAATAAAGAGATGACAAGTTATATCCCTATGATGCAATTATGAAGACTTTATTTTTTTCATGATTTAATATTTTTATTGTTTAAATTTAACAATGGTTATATTACATATTTTCATCATCAGATCAGTTTAGATATGAAGACTTTTTTTGAAATTTTTTTTATTTTTATTTCTTATTTATTTTTATTTTCTTGTTTCAGAACCTTTGTTTGTTTATTCACTCATTTTTATGGCTGGCTCAGCCCACCCCAAGGGCAGGGCTGGCACAGCATGTGGTGCCGGGATCAAACCGTGGTCCCTGAAGCTGCCCAAGCTTTCCCAAGCAGGGGCTCTAGACCACTGAGCCATCCTGCCAGGCCCTGAAGACTTTAATATTAGTTTTTTTGTTTGTTTGTTTGTTTTTTTGGTTTTTTTTTTTTTTTTTTGGAGACAGGGCCTCACTATGCAGTTCAGGCTGGCCTTGAGCTCACTTTTGTAGCCCAGGCTGGTCTTTGTTGTTGTTGTTGTTTTGAGACAGGGTCTTGCTATGCAGTTTAGGCTGGCCTTGAGCTCACTTTTGCAGCCAAAGATGGTCTTGAACTTGCAGCGATCCTCCTGCCTCAGCCTCCCAAGTGTTGGGATTACAGGCATGCGCCACCATGCCCTGCTTCCAGGCTGGTCTTGAACTCACATTGGATCCTCTTGCCTCAGCCTCCCAAGTCCTGGGATTACAGGCATGTGCCACCACACGTGGCAACTTTAATGGTATTAATTTCTGCTTTTCAGAAAGAAAATGAAGCATCAGCCTGAGCTGCATAGTGAGATCCAGTTTCAAAAAAGACAAAATAATAAGGGCTGGTGAGAGCTCAGCAGACTAAGCACCTGCTTAAGCAAGTGCAGGGACCTTGGTACAATCCCCAACGTTGGAGTCCCTTACTGGTTCTCCTCTCTGCCTAAGTTGGAACTTACAGTCCTAAAACCACGTTATTGGAATTCCACCAAGTTAATTCCAACCTACCACTCCCAGAGCAACCCACAGTGATATCCAGCCATAAAGATGGCTTTCCAGGGGCCCGGCGGGGTGGCTCAGTGGTCTAAAGCGCCTGCCTGGGGAAGCTTGGGTGGCTTCAGGGACCGTGGTTCAATCCCCGGCACCACATGCTGCGCCAGCCCTGCCCTTGGGGCGAGCTGAGCTGGCCATAAAAAAAATGAGTGAATAAACAAATAAAAGCTCTGAAACAAGAAAAAAAAAAGGTGGCTTTCCAGAACTAAAAGAGTGATGCAGGAGGGGCCCGGCAGGATGGCTCAGCGGTCTAAAGCGCCTGCTTGGGAAAGCTTGGGCGGCTTTAGGGACCGCAGTTCGATCCCCAGCACCACATGCTGCGCCAGCCCTGCCCTCGGGGTGGGCTGAGCCGGCCATAAAAATGAGTGAATAAACAAAGGTTCTGAAACAAGAAAAAAAAAAAAAAATTAAAAAAAAAAAAAAAAAAACAGAGTGATGCAGGGCTGCTCTCAGGTTTTATTCATTGGAGAAGGGGAGTAGCTTGTGAAAGGGAATTGTGGGAAGAAGGTGAGTGCTGTGAGGTGGGCTAGATAGGGGACCTGCAATCACTTCCGCTATATTCAGAGATATGCAAAGGAAGTAACTTGCATTATGCTACTGAGATAGTATCTAATATTTTGGGGGTCTGCTGCTTCAGTTCTGATGTGTAATCTTTCAAGCCCCAGCAAGCCATAGCCTCTATCTCGAAGCTCAATCCTAGCTAACACCGTGGAGCATTGGCTCTTCCTCCTGTTGTCAGGGAAACACGTGTGCCATCTTCAAAAATTACTATCAGCGCCTTGGCTAGACCAATAAGGCCAATTGAAAGGACAGTGAGATTTTGGGGACCTGGTGCTTCAGCTCTGCTATTTAATCTTTCAAGCCCCAGGAAGTCTTGGCCTCTATCTCAAGGCTCAATCCTAGCTGACACCATGGAGTATTGGCTCTTCATCCTGTTATCGGGGAAATATGCGTGCCATCTTCAGATATTACCATCAGCTCCTCAGCCAGACCAATACACACAGCTTAAGGCCAATTAAAAAGATAATGAGAAGTCCTAGCCAGCTTTGTACATTTCAATATGAAGGAATAGGGTCAGCCTCAGTCAAAATGGAGACAGTCGCTCTTCTTTCGAGGAGAGCTGCTCAGGCAGTTCTCCACACCCAACACCACATGGCCTGCCAGCCACTGAGCCCAGGTGTGGCAGCACACACCTGTAATCCCAGCACTGGAGAGGCTGACAACAGGAGGATTACTATGAGTCTGAGTTGCATAGCAAGGCCATGTACCCAAATACTGAGACCCTGTACCCAAGTATGTTAAAAAAAAAAAAAAAAAGACTAAATAAAGTACAAAACGCAAGGACCTGAATTCAATCACCATTTCCACAATAAATAAATAAATAAACAAATAAATAAATAAATAAAGTCCATATCCCTCCCCAAATATGACAGGGTCTTCTATTAATTTTTGTTCCAAAAAAGCTTATTTTTAGGGGATATGGGCCAGCAAGATAGCTCATCAGACTAAGAGCTGCTTTGGCAAACACAGGGACCAGGGTTCAATCCCTGGTCCCACATGCCACACTGGCCCTGGCCCCCAGGGCTCACTGAACAACGACCTAGTCCCAGCATGGTGGCACACACCTATAATCCCAGCGCTGGAGAGGTTGAAAACCAAAGGGTCACTATAAGTCTGAGCTGTGTAGTGAGACCCTGTAACAACCAAACACATTTTTTAAAAAATGTAGTGAGCTAGGAAGGGCTTGCTAACATTCAGTATTTTATTATTATGGCCAGCTCAGCCTGCCCTAGGGGTGGAGCTGGCACAGCATGTGATGCTGGGGATTGAATCACGGTCCCTGGTCCCTGCAGTTGCCTAAACTTGCCTAAGCAGGCAGCTTTAGACCACTGAGCCATCTTGCTGGCAACATTTGCCAGGGAAGCGCTTATTCTACTGAGCTGTTTCCCCAGCCCAATACACTTTTTTTTCTTTTAATGTTTTTTTGAGACAGGGTCTCACTGTGCAGTTCAGGGTGGCTTTGAGCTCACTTTTGTAGCCCAGGCTGGTCTCGAACTCACAACGATCCTCCTGCCTCAGCCTCCCAAGTGCTGGGATTACAGGCGTGAGCCACCACTCCCAGCTACCAATACACTTTTTAAAAAAATATTTGTTTTGTTGCTGTTGCTATTTCTTACTGTTTTTTAGAAGGTGCCCCAGCCCTACTTACTTGTATTTGAGTTTGAACTATGGCATTGTATAACATCTTACATTTATGCTTTGTTTTGTGGTAAGCAGAACTTTAATCTATCTTCCAGTCTTTGCTGTTTTTGTCCTTACTTGTGGCACAGTCTCACATTCCTGCATCCAAGTTGTCCTCCTGCTAAGCCACCAAGTGTTGAAACTATGGCACCTAGCACTTCACCTAGCAATTCTTTGGTCTTACTATCATGAGATAGAATTGGTACTATAATTTACAGTTGAAAATATGTACTTTTATAGAAAAGCATGAATTTTGTGCTGTATCAGTTTCTATTTATGTTAGGGCTCCATTTTCTTGACACTTAATCTAAAATTTAGGGCTAGCCAGATAGCTCAGCAGATTAAAGTGCCTGCTTAGGCACATGCAGGGGCCAGGGTTTGATCCTCGAGTGCCATGCCATGTCTGTTTTTCTTTCTTGTATGCTTTGCTCACTTACCTGTCATATTTTCCTTACTGTAGGTGCATTTGTTCCCCCCCACCTCTGCCCAGGCTGACCTTGAACTCAGTGCAATCCTGCCTCAGTGTTCTGAGTGCTGGGATTACAGGCGTGCAGTACCATGTTCAGCTCGTAATCTCTCAAAACAGACTTTCCCTAGTGGCTCATTCATTTAAAGTAGGATGTCTTAAAATATGACCTCCAGGGGCTGGCCAGGTGCCTGGCTTAGGCACAGTGACGGAGGTTCAATTTCTGGTGAGCCTTGCTGGCCCTGCCCCCGGGGTGTGCTGAGAAGGCAACTGTCTGTTGTGGTGCATGCCTGTAATCCCAGCATTTGGGAGACTGAAAACAAGAGCATTACTGTGAGTCAGATCTGTGTAGTGAGACCCTGTAGACTCTGTACTAAAAATACAAACAAAACACAACAAAAATACCGCCTCCAAATTGAAAAGACTACAGATTCAGACTAGATGATCTCAGAGCCGCCTCACTACAAAACAAACACTGGGGCTGCCTTGTAGCTCAGAGGAGGATCCCTTACTGACCATGTGTGAAACCCCAGGCTTTATCCTCCAGCCCACAGGAAGATGCAAGTGGAAGGCAGCTATTTATTTCTGGGCGGCATACCAGGGAGACAGTGAGGAATAAGAAGCTCCTATGTGCACGTGGCACACACCTGTGATCTGGCTACGTAGGAGGCTTAGGCAAAAGAATTGCGAGTTTGAGGTCAGCCTGGATAATTCAACAGGACACTGTTAAAAAAAAAAAAAAAAAAAAAAAAAACCAGAAGATATAGCTCAGCACTCTATTTTAATTATTAATTTCTTATTATCTTTTTTTTGTCTTTTTGTTTTTTTGAGACAGGGTCTCACTATGCAGTTCAGGCTGGCCTTGAGCTCAGTTTTATAGTGCTGGTCTTGAACTTGCACCAATCCTCCTGCCTCAGCCTCCCAAGTGTTGGGATTATTTTCCCTGCTTTTAAAACATGTTTCCTGAGCCGGATTTGGTGGCACACACCTGTAATACCAGCACTTGGGAAGCTGAGACAGGAGGATCAGTGTGAGTTTGGGACTAGCCTGGGCTACAAAAGTGCCTGGGCTACAAAAGTGAGCTCAAGGCCAGCTTGAACTGCATAATGAGACCCTGTCTCAAAAAGACAAAGAAAATTAACAAAACAAAACAAAACACATTTCCCATTGTTCTTGTCAATTTCTGAAGCAGTTCTCAAAGTCACCTTTCAGGTTATTAGTTGCACTGCATGGCCATCTCCAAGTGCTGGAATTACAGGCATGCTCCACCACGCCGGTCCTATTTTTATTTTTTAGTCCTACAAAAACAAACATTATTACTGTGACCGGGTCTCGGGAGATAATGGTTCTCTGCCATGAGGATGTACTACTTATTAATTTTCACTTCCTGAGTTACTTTCTGTCTTAATTACTTTTTACTCAATGTTGGGACAAATACCCGACACCCAAAATGAAGGAAGAAAAGGTTTATTTAGCTCACAGTTACTGAAGGTTTCAGTCCATACCCAGCTGGCTCCAAGGCAGAGAGGCACAATGCAGAGGCCAGCAGTTCATGGCGGTGGAACAGCAACAATGGGGACAGAGGCAACAGAACAACCAGGGAGCAGAGAGCAACAGCAACAGTCTGTCTCTCTGTCTCTATATTACATTCAGGCTCTCCACCTTAGGCAACACCCATAATCCCAGAAGTACCTAAAATACATAATCCCAGGGATCGTGGATCAAGTCTCAATCTATAGAAGTCCCCGCCCCATGACTGCATGAGGCTTTGGGGGGACAACTAGACATAAACCATAACACTTCCCCACGTGTAAATGTCTGTGTAACTCCTACTCCATCCCACTGCTTTCAGGAATCCATGCTGTGATTGTCGTTCTCATAGGAGGATTGTATTCCTTGAGTGTGCCAAATGGAAAGGCAGGTGATAAAATAGGGTTCAGAACAACTCAATGGGGTGTGTGTGGTGGCATATGCCTGTAACCTAGCACACAGGAGGCTGAGGCAGAAGGATCATAGTGAGTTCAAGGTCACAGTGAGGGGGACCACCCACTGGGGCTCCCCTCCTGTCCATCTCTGGGATAGGAGCTTTCTTTCCCCCAATACGTATATTCTGCTCATAAAAAAAGGATCATATGCTGGGTGTGGTGGTGCATGCCTGTAATCCCAGCACTTGGGAGGCTGAGACAGGAGGATTGGTGTGAGTTTGAGACAAGCCTGGGCTACAAAAGTGAGCTCAAGGCCAGTCTGAACTGCACTGCATAGTGAGACCCTGTCTCAAAAAGACAAAAAAAAAAAAAAAAAAGGTCATAGTGAATTCAAGTCATCAGGAATTCAAGGCCAACCTGAACTATATAGTGAGCCTCTGTCACAAGCAAACAAACAATAATACAAAAAATCCAAACTGAAGATAATCAAAAGAAAACAAAACAAAAAATGCAGGACAGTTTGAAGACCACTGTGGTTCTCTTCACCCAGAACATACAACACAGATCCTTTTGCAGCTTCCAGGGCCTTTCTGTCCTCTCTCCATGGCCTGAGATTTCAGCCCCCCTATAGCACTGTCTGGAGCCCACTGTGAACCCATTCACTGCACTGGGTCAGGGTCTTCCTTGGCCAGCCACACATACCATCTCCCACCTTTGACATCCCGCAAAGTGCCGGGTCATGGCTCAGAAACTTGATAAGGCTGCTTTTTTGGAAACTTCCTATCACCTCATGGTAGTTACATAGTTTATTATTACAATTGCTCAATGTGGGAGTTGCTTTCCACTTTAGATTATAAATTGTATCTCATTGCTTTTTAATCTCTCTGCTTTGCACAGTGTAACAGGGCTGATAAATCTTTGGTGGGACTGTGTTCTTGCCTCATTTGAGTTGCAACGTAGTAACAATAATGCTGACCAGCAACCAGAAAAGTGTTATTGTAGTAATAAAATGAGACATGCTGGGTGGTATCACCTGCTTGTGATCCCCAGCACTGGGTTAGGCTGATGCAGGAGGATTCCCACAAGTTTGAAGCCAGGCTGGGATGCCTCAACCACATAACAAGACCCTAAAATCAATCAGTCAATAAATCAATCAATCAATTCCAAGCAATGCAGCAATATGAAGCAAATAAAAACAAAAGTTAAAGAAGATACATCAAGGACGATAACTATATAGAAAATATTTTGGGAGCTAATTAATTCCTGAAATAATTGGGAAAGTAACTTTTTATCACTTTTCTACCCTTGAGACTCACAGTGTTGCAGGGTGACAGAGCCCACCATGAAGTGGCTCTGAGCAGGACTTACATTAACCCATTGGCTTTTCTTTTCTTTTTCTTTTTTTTTTTTTTTTGAGAATTTTTTTTTTCTTGTTTCAAAACTTTTGTTTGTTTATTTTTATGGCCGGCTCAGCCTGCCCTGAGGGCAGGGCTGGCGCAGCATGTGGTGCTGGGGATCGAACCTTGGTCTCTGCAGCCGCCTAAGCCTTCCTTTTTTTTTTTTTTTTCCTAAACCTTCTTAAGCAGGTGCTTTAGACCACTGAGCCATCCTGCCATGCCCCAACCCATTGGCTTTTCATGTTTACTTATGAGTTTACCCAAGGCCCAGGGCAGCAGACTCATAGTAAGTGAATCTCTATGAATTACTGGTCCCCACTGAGGTCTGTTGTGGTGGGTGAAGCCATGAGGCCTTGAAGGACAAGACAAAGCCACAGATAAGGGACACCTGCCTCCAATCTCAATTACCTAAAGCACACAGCTGTGGGCATCTCATTGGAGAAGGCCTTCCTGGAGATAACAAAATTCCCCTACATTAACGTAATATATTACTTGGAAATGCCCTGGAAGGGACTCCTGCCCAGATTCCTGCATCTTCTTCAGTAGCCACCTCTGTTTAAAAAACTAATAAATACTGGCTGCCTACAGAAGTTCTTGGTCCTAGAAAAATCTCAAAATCAGTGGGCGGATTTTTGATCCTCATGGGCTATGAAATCATGCCACTTGTCTCATTTATTTTTTTATTTATTATTTTAACACATTTTTATTTATTTTTTTGGTACAGGGTCTCAAACTACTGAAGCCTGGATTCTAGTGATCCTTCTGTCAGCCTCCACAGCAACAGGATTACAGGTAGGCACCACCACACCTGGCTTTGGGGGACAGGGATGGCCAGGTCCTTGGGCTTGGTAAGCAGGTGCTTAGACTGCTGAGTTATCACGCCAGCCCTTTATCTCATTTATTTAAACCTCACAGTCCACTTGTCTATGACTATTGTGGACCTGATCAGTCTGCAATAACTAAAGGACATTATCAACTTGATAGGACAGAATCATTTTCTTCAATTTATTTTGATTTTAAAAAAAATTTTGAGACATAGTGTGACTATGCAGCTCCACCTGTCCTGGAACCACGTAGCTAGCTTTGAGTGTGTGATGCCCCTGGTTCTGTCATCCAGCTTTATTTTTTTATTTTGCAAGGGACTATCAAGTGGAATACATTCCCTATTGCTCGGGGCAGCATAATCACTAACAGTGGAAAGAAGAGAAGCAGAGTTCTGCTCAGTAGGAGGTGGAACTTTCTTACATTTTCAGCTGTCCAACAGTGGAGCAGAGGGCACTACTTAAAGGGTAGTGAGAACCCAGATATTTGAACTGTTGAGATCAAAGAGGACCATATGTTTGAATGTGCAAAAAGAAGTTCCTGCTTCGGCAGGAAGGAGCTCCATATATGACCTTCCAAGGGTCTTTCACTGGTTAACTCGGCTAATGTGACCTCTAAATATATCTGAATTATTTTATTTTATTTTAAAAAATTTTTATTTATTTATGTATTTAGGCAGGATTGGAGTTCAAACTCACAACCTTGCACTTGCCCAGCAGGCACTTGTGCCACGGAGCTATCTCCCCAGCCCCCTATTTTATTTTATTTAAACCTCATTTATTTATTTGTGTTATGGCCAGCTCAGCTTGCCCTGGGGGTGGGGCTGGCGCAGCATGTGGTGCTGGAGATTGAGCCACAATTCCTCCACTAGCCTAAACTTTCCTAAGCAGGTGATTTAGACCACTGAGCCATCTCACCAGCCCCTGAATTATCATTATAATTTTTTTTGAAAAGTTAAAAGTTCTTTAATTTTTTTATTCCTGGTACCACTACCACAATTTACAGGGCAATATACTGGATGTAATGAGAAGAAAGAAAAAGACAAACCACCCAGCACTAGGGAGGCTGAGGCAGGAGGATTGGTGCGAGTTCGAGACCAGCCTAGGTTACAAAAGTGAGCTCAAGGCCAGCCTGAACTGCTCAGTGAGACCCTGTCTCAAAAAGACAAAAAAAAAAAAAAAAAAAAAAAAAAAAAAAAAAAAAAAAAAAAAAAAAAAAAAACAAAAAAAAAAACAAAAAAAAAAAAAAAAAA
>PVJA010055382.1:0-11226 GCA_004027025.1 Myocastor coypus | reverse complement strand
TTTTTTTTTGTCTTTTTGAGACAGGGTCTCGCTATGCAGTTGAGGCTGGCCTTGAGCTCACTTTTGTAGCCCAGGCTGGTCTTGAACTTGCACCAATCCTCCTGCCTCAGCCTCCCGAGTGCTGGGATTACAGGCGTGAGCCACCACGCCCGGCAAAAATTTAAAATTCTTAAAAAAAAAAAAAACAAAGACAACAAACCAGCCCCAATACTCTAACAAATCCCTAAAGTAATACATATACAAATGTCCATAATTTTTTAAAATTTATCTACTGGTTCTATTTTCTGACTCAATTCAAACTATGTGATCCTCAAGGGGAAAAAAATTACAGAGCTAGGGGTGCAGCTCAATGGTAAAGCACTGCCTAAGCATATGCAATACCAGGGTTCTATCCCCAGAAGACACAAAATTCACAATCACAACTTAACTCATGTTTATTTAACAACTACTACATGATCAACATCAGTGCAACAACCAAACCTTTAGCCACATGGCCTCAATTTCTTTATTATTTAATCTTCACTACTGTAGAGTAGTTTGAGTATTCACAAAGCAGCCACTGAATGAAACACTAGAAAATTATGAGCAAAAGCAGTAAGTTGCTTTCATGGAGCTCAACCTTTTTGAGAAAACTAAATTTATTTCTAAACCATGTCACAATTTTGAAAAGTACTAAAAGGATATGACTTCAGGAACGTCAAGAAAAACTCAAATATGTGAAAAAGCCCATGGCTTTTGTAACAAGTAATGGCTATCAATAGAGATCAAGCTTTCTATTTCTACCCACATGAGAAGAAAAGTGCATTATGAAGTGGCACTTTACCATAATCCCAGCACTCAGGAGGCTGAGGCAGAAAGACTGTAGCATTAGAGGCCAACCAGAAATAAAGCAAGATTTTTGTCTTAAAAGATACCCAATTCCCCCAAAAAAGAAAAAGAAAAATATTTCTGACAAAAGATAAGTACCAGGATCTCTGAAGGAGCAGGAAAGCCTAGAAGTATTAGAGACTAAGGCCCAGTATCCCTGAGGTAATAAAAACAAGAAACTGGACAGAAAGAGAATGGGCCCCAAAGGGCTAGCCAGATAGCTCAGCAGATTATAAAGAGCCTGCTTAGGCAGATACAGGGGCTGGGGATCCCTAGCCCACCATGCTGGCCCCGCCCCTGGGGTACCCCAAGATGGTGATTATAGTGGACATGGTGGTATGCACCTATAATCCCAGCACTTGGGAGGCTGAAAACAGGAGGATCACCAAAAGTCCATCTGTGTAGTAAGACCTTGTACTAATTTTTTAAAAGGGGGCCCTAAAAAAAAGGAAGCACAGCAGTTGATCTATCCCACCCTTTATCCCAATCCAGCTTTGCTTTCCACAATCTGTTTCAATTACGGTCTGAAAAGAGCACCTAGAAATTTTCAGAAATAAAGTTTAAAGGCCAGATATATACCTCTCAGTAATAAAGCAATTGCACAGCATGCACATATATTCTGTTCCAGTGATGTAATTTTAAATTGTACTCTTTGGAGTGGCGCAATGGAATTTTGTGTTACTCTGTTCTAACCTGCCCAAAATGTGAATTATACTTTTGTCTGGCATATCCATAATTATATCTACGTACACTGCTGGACTCTTAGTCATGTAAGAGTCACATAGGTTATCAGATCCACTTTTGTGGCATGAACAGTGGTGTGTTCAAATAATAGTCATATTAACAAAGGCCTCAAAATCCAAAAATAGTGATTGTGGCAATTGTATTGCCAAAGAGAAGCCCTAAAATGCTTCCTTTAGGAAAAAGTTGCAAGTTCTACACATAAGAAAAAACCTACAGGGCCAGGAAGACAGCTCAGAAGAACAAGCACTTGCCTGGCAAGCACATGGTCCTGAGTGCAATCCCTGGCACTGCAAAAAAAGAAAAAAAAGAGAAAGAGAGAATGAACAAACCTACATCATCACGGTTGTCAAGATCTATAGTACTGAGCTGGGACGATGCCTCAGCAGTCTAAGCACTTGCCTGGCAAGTGTAAGGACCTGGGTTCAATGTTGGGCTGCATAGTAAGACCCTGTATGAAAGAAAAAAAGAGGGAGAGGGAGAGAGGGGGAGGGAGAGAGGGAGGGAAGAGGGAGAGAGAAAGAGTATTTTTTTAAAAAAAGGAAGAAATAAAAAGACTGATATGAGACTGGGTGTGGTGGCATACACCTGCAATCGCAGTACTTGGGAGGCTGAAAACTGAAGGATTACTCTGGATCCAATCTGTGTAGTGAGACCCTGTACTAAATACACACAAAAAAGGTTAAAAAGTCCGTAGCATGAATAAATTTTCTCAATAAAACCATAGGTGGAGGGTCTGCAAAAATGGCTCAGTGGATTAAAGTGCCTGCAAGCAGGTGTGTAAGGGGGGGGGGGTGTTTTCAAGCCCCAAGCCTACCACCCTGGCCTGGACCTGCCCTGTCCCACTCCTGGGGCACACAGAGAACACAATTGAGACTGGATGTGGTAACACATGCCTGTAATCCCAGCTCTTCGGAAGGAGGCAACAGGTGGATCGCTGTAAGCCTGATCTACTAGTGAGACCCTGAATAACCTATAGACCAGTGGTTCTCAACCAGTGGGTCACGACCCCGGGGGGGGGGGTGTTGAACAACCAAAACACAGGGGTCGCCTAAAGCCATTCTGAATCATAACTGTAGCAAAATTACAATTTTGAAGTAGGCACCAAAGTAATTTTTCAAGCCTGGCGTGGTGGCTCATGCCTGTAATCCCAGCACTCGGGAGGCTGAGGCAGGAGGATTGGTGCCAATTCGAGACCAGCCTTGGCTACAAAAGTGAGCTCAAGGCCAGCCTCAACTGCATAGTGAGACCCTGTCTCAAAAAGACAAATAATAATAATAATAATAATAATAATAATAATAATAATTTTTTGTGGGGTCACAGCACTAGAAAGGTTGAGAAACACTGCTATAGACCCTTCCCTAAAAATACAAAAAAAGTAGTGGGGAGGGAAGTAAATAAAGCTGGGCATGTGGCACATCCGTATAATCCCAGCAAACTGGGAGGCTGAGACAGAAAGATGGTAAATTTGAGCCCAGCCCAGGCAACTTATACTTGCATGAAAATAAGAAAGGGTGGTGGATGTCAGTATCAATGCTCTGGTGGGGGGGTGAAGAAATACTAATTCTCACATGGCAATGAGAAGGAAATACATAGACTTGTGAATAAAAAACAAATGGAAGGTGAAAATGTGCTTCAACTGACAGCAACTCACTGTGCCAGAAGCCATAAAGGAGTGACAGCCAGCCAGTGACTGCAAATAATGGAGATCACATACACATACACTCTAACTTAGAAAACTTTATCACGGGTATATGTAATGGGAAGATAAACACTTTATGCAGGTTTGGTGTCATCTCTTTTTCAGACATCCATCTATGGTCTTAAAACACATTCTCCACAGATAAAGAGCCATGACCAACCATCCCTCAGGCCACATTTAAATTTTTTCTTCTGAGTCAGAAGCCTGGTGGTACCCACCTAGAATTCCATACTCTGGAGGCTGAGCAAAGATGACTGGGAGTTAAAGCCTGACTAACTACACTAAAAGGCCCAGTGATAGTATGTAGGTTGGGAAAGTACACACACACAGCCCTTAAAGCAGTAGGAAGCCATTGAGTTTTCCATAAAATAACATGATCATATTTACCTGCTTAAAACCAAATATGAATTTATCAGTTATTTTTGTAGTAATGGAGGCTGAATTCAGGCCTTTCTAATGAGATACATTCCTAGCCCTTTTTATTTATTTTTATTTTTGAGAGAGGATCTCAAAGCTTGAACTTGAGATCCTCCTGCCTCTGCCTTTGTGATGGAATTATAAGGATTCACCACAACATGCAGCAACTACCCTATTTTTTAACACTTACCAAACTATGAATATATTTATCCCATCTAAAATCTCACTAAAGCTAGCTATAACTTACATAAATACAAAACAATATATGTACAAAGTCACTTATTGCAGCAATTATGTTAATATAACACAAATGTTCGTCATTGTATTACAGGGATAAACGAAGGCAGAACTCTATGAACAGATCTCCAAGAAATTGCTTTCAGGACAGATACACACACTCCACTCCATAGGTACCAAAAATCTTCGAATGCTCAAGTCCCTGAAATAAAATGGGGTAGTTACTTCCATATAACTTAAGCCAGGGAAGACTAAGTGTCGAAATTGCAACCCCAAACCAATTTATCACAAAGTACCAACACTGCATGTAAACCTGAATACTGAACTTTTAGTTTAGAAAAATTCACACAATACCACTTTAGTCTTAAAAGAAAAACACAGCACTAGCTTTCAATGACACAAAGTATTTATTAAAAGATTAGAAGCTGGGCATAGTGGCTCATATCTCTAATCTCAGCACTTGGGAGGCTGAGGCAGGAGGAACAGCGTGTTCAAAACCAGCCTGGGCTACAAAAGTGAGCTGAAGGCCAGCCTAAACTGCATAGTGAGACCCTGTCTCAAAAAGACAAAAAAAAAAAAAAAAAAAAAAAAAAGATTAGGGGCCGAGGAGATAGCTCCGAGGCACAAGTGCCTATCTGGCAAGTGCAAGGTCATGAACCCCGGTCCTGCAAAAATAAATAAATAAATAAATAAATAAATAAGAGTTTGGTTTGGCACACTTTTGCACAATTTTTCCTGTGATCTTCACTGTTGTATACATGCTGATCATTTCTGAAAACCGTGGCTGGGGTAACTTGGCTCACAAGCTGACAGAGGACTCCATGTGCCCACTGTGGACAAATGCTATACATTCCCCACCACTGATCTAAGCAAATCCTGCTGCACACTTTAAATCACCTCTAGTTTACAATACCTAGCACACTGCAAATGTTATACAGTTGTATTATTTACAGAAAAATGACAAAGAAAAAAATCTAAGCATTCAGTAGATTTTAATTTCAATCTATGGCTCAAATTCTTTGAATGGGGAACCTACACATAGTCAACTGAATCAAGTAAAACGCAGAACAGTGCGAAGAATGTTACCTATATACAGTGTGAGAAAGAAAAAGGAAAATACAGTGTTTCTACTAGAAAAGATGAAACCAGGTATAGTGATATACTGCTGAAATCATACCACTCTGTGGTTGAGGCTGCAAGTACAAAGTTCCAACCCAGCCTTGACAACTTAGTGACTTAGATCTTTTCTCAAAATAAAAACGAGAGGCTGGAGATAAAGCTCAATGAAAAAGCACTGAGTTCAATACCCAGTACAAAAAGAGGCTAGAAGAGAAGAGGGGAAGGAGGAGGAAAGGGGAGAGGAAGGAAAGAAAAGAGGGGAAGGGAAAAGAAAAGCCCCACAGCAATAGAACAGATATTGAAGCTAGCCAGGAGAAGACTGATTAAATGAACAGAATGAACATGAGACTGGTAATAAAACTGCTTAAAAAAAAAAGTGGGCAGGCTGGTATGTCCATGTAATTCCAGCACTCCAGGAGGCTGAAACATCATAAACTTAAAACCCAGCACAAGAAATTTAGCAAGTTCCTGTCTTAGAATTAAAGAAAGAAAGAAAGAAAGAAAGAAAGAAAGAAAAAAGAAAAAAGAAAAGAAAAGAAAAGTCCTTAGGACATAGCACAGTGCAAAACACCAGGATTTAAAAAACAAAACACGAAAGCTGGACGTGGTGGCGCACGCCTGTAATCCCAGCACTCGGGAGGCTGAGGCAGGAGGATCTATGGGAGTTCGAGACCAGCCTGGGCTACAAAAGTGAGCTCAAGGCCAGCCTGAACTGCGTAGGGAGACCTTGTCTCAAAAAGACCAAAAATAAATAAATAAACAAACAAATAAGCAAATATAATAAATAAAAAACAAAACACTATTCTGATCTAGAAACATCTTAAATAGAATCTTTAAAGTGTCTTCCTAAGCCGGGCGTGGTGGCGCACGCCTGTAATCCCAGCACTTGGGAGGCTGAGGCAGGAGGATCATGTGAGTTCAAGACCAGCCTGGGCTACAAAAGTGAGCTCAAGGTCTGCCTGAACTGCACAACAAGACCCTGTCTCAAAAAAAAAAGAAAAATAAATAAATAAATAAAGAAAGAAAGTGTCTTACTAGTACCTTCACTCTCCCAGCATTCAGACAATGCCCACATCAAATGGAACACACAGCCGGGCGTGGTGGCACACGCCTGTAATCCCAGCACTCAGGAGGCTGAGGCAGGAGGATCAGTTCGAGTTCGAGACCAGCGTGGGCTACAAAAGTGACTCAAGGCCAGCCTGAACTGCATAGCGAGACCCTGTCTCAAAAAGACCAAAAAAAAAAAAAAAAAAAGGAACACACATCTGACCCAATGTTGCACACTCTTGAGCCTAGACTGAACAAACTGTCCTCCCTCAGATGACTCCTTCCCTTCTGAGAGCTCCTCTGGAAACCACATATCATCACCACCTTCCATGGGGCTCTAAAACACAATGCCAATCCCAACTATACTCTCATGGTTTCCTCTAGCCCAAAGAATAAACACCAACCTCATTCACATGAAATGAATTTAAAATCTTGCCTCAGCTGATGTGATGGTACGCATCTGAAATCTCAGCACTTTGGGAGGCTGAGGTAGGACTATAGAGTTTGAGGCCAGGCTGGGGTACATAGTAAGATCCTGCTCCAAAAGCAAAAATAAATAATATGTATGGGGTTGGGAAGATAGCTTACCAGCATAAGCAACTGCCTCACAAGCGCCCCGAGTATGAGCCAAGGTACCACAAAACAAGTAAGTATGTGGCCCCAAAGTCATGCCTAGACCAAGCAGGTATGGAAAAGTAGAGGTGGTACAGTGGTAACATCACTACATCATCATCAAAGTTTACTAGGCATTTATATATACCAAGAGCCCTAGTTATCACCTTACAGCATTAAGTAGTACTCTAATACAGCAGGTCTTTTAATTCCATAAGATGAATAAGCACACCAGACAGGAGTAAAGGCAACAAAGGAGCTGTCTTTCAGCTGAAATCCAAATCCTGGACGATCTGTAAGGACTCTTCATTCTCAAGCCTTGGCTCCTGCAGTCCCTTCACTCACTTCCTTTCTTCCTATACTACTCTTGACCCTAGCTAGTCTTGTTAGGGAGAGTACCTAGAGATACTCAAGGAGGCCCAGATACCCCAACTGTTACCAGTTAGGAGTACCAACACTGAGGATAGGAAAGCCACACTTTATACAGCAGTTGGTCTAGTTTCTAAAAATAGCAGGTGATTTCCAGAAAGGTATAGTACAGAGTTTATCCAATCACATGTTTATAATCATAGTCATGGGGTCATTACAGCATTTGTCAGAAACAGAATTTATCACAAATAGAAACTCTGCAGGCCAGGCGTGGTAGTGCACACCTATAATCCCAGCACTTGGGAGGTTGACGCAGAAGGATCAGTGAGTTTGAGACCAGCCTGAACTGCATAGCAAGACCCTGTCTCAAAAAGAAAAAGAAAAAGAAAAAAAAACAGGAACTGTTTGGCATCTGATACGGGAACAAAAGAGAGTTCATTTGAAGTTTAATGGTTTACTGTGGAGTTCAGAAACAATGGAGTCTCTGCTACCACAGTCTAGCACCACTTCCTCTTCCCAGATACAACATATATCCCCTCACTGTATGCAAGTACTTCCCTGTCACTCTGTAAAGATACATTTCCATTAAGTTACAAGGCCTAATCTAGAAAGGTCAGATGCCAACTCTAGGATGGTAAAGTAGCCTAAGTACAGATTTAACTAAACGCAGAAGGAGGGAGACACACCCAGTCATGCAGGGCTGTAATTTCAAATGCCCAGGAGACTGAGACACATGGATGCAAAGTTCAAGACCACTCTGGGCAACTTGGCAAAATCCTGAGTCAAAAACATGAGGGAAGGGGCCTGGCGGGATGGCTCAGTGGTCTAAAACCCCTGCTTGGGAAGGCTTGGGTGGCTTCAGGGACCGCGGTTCAATCCCTGGTACTACAGGCTGCGCCAGCCCTGCCCTCAGGGCAAGCTGAGCTGGCCATAAAAATGAGTGAATAAACAAAGGTTCTGAAACAAGAAAATAAATAAATAAATAAAATGAGGGAAGGCCAGGGGAGATAGCTCTGTGGCACAAGTGCCTGCCTGGCAAGTGCAAGGCCGTGAGTTCAAACCCTTGCCCAGCCAGAAAAAAAGAAAAGAACATTTGGGTTGGCAGGATGGCTCAGTGGTCTAAAGCGCTCCCTTAAGAATGCTTAGGCGGCAGCAGGGACCAGGTTCAATCCCCAGCACCACATGCTGTGCCAGCCCTGCCCCCCAGGGCAGGCTGAGTCTGCCATAATAAAAAATAAATATTTTTTTAAAAGGTGAGGGGTAGGACCAAGAACAATGGCTGACTTGTGCTCCCAGCACTTGGGAGACTGAGGGAGGAGGATCACCCCAAATTGTGGCCAGCATGGGTTACACAGTTAATGCGAAGTCAGGGTCAACTATACCATGTCTCAAAAATATAAGGCAGAAAAGAGTAGGACATACATCACTTGGGTTGTAGCTCAGCGATAGGGCATTTGCCTAGCAAAACAAGCTTAAACTGGACTCAATGGTGAAATACAATTAAGCAAACTATTTCAATATGGAGGGGAAAAAACCTATTAGTAACTATTGCAAAGTTAAAAAGCGGAAAGGAGGAAAGAAATCCTCTTTTATAAGAACCAGCTATAGCATCTCAAATCCCTCTCATTTTAATCTCATAATTGGCTGTACAGTAGATTTAATCCCAGTTTGCAGCTAAGGAACCAAATGTTTAAAAGGCTACTATGCCAGACTACTTTGTATGTAGTGTCACTTTTATAATCCTCAGCACTCTTGGAAACTGAGATAGAAGGATCCCAAGCTTGCAACCAGCCTGAGCAACTCAGCAATCAGTAACTTGCAAGACTAGGTCTAAAAATAAAAAGGCTGAGATACAACTTGGTTCAAAAAGCCCTAGGTTCAATCCCCAGTTAAAACACACAGAGAGACACACACAGAAAACCAATAAGGTGACACACTGGCTAAGTTTTCTTTCTGGTTACAGCTTTCAACCAGTAAAGAGTGGAGTTTGATTTCAACCCAGAGGGTCCTGACTTGAATAACACTGTCAACTCCACAAAACACACACTCTTTTTGTAATACTATGTGTTTTATTTTTTTTTTAATTTTTAATTTTATTTTGTTTTTTATTTTTTCTTGTTTCAGAATTTTTGTTTATTTATTATTTTTATGGCTGGCTCAGCCTGCCCTGAGGGCAGGGCTGGCGCAGCATGTGGTGCTGGGGATCTAAGCATGGTCCCTGCAGCTGCCTAAGCTTTCTAAACAGGCGCCTTAGACCACTGAGCCATACCTCCCGGCCCAATACTATGTGTTTTAAACAGCAAAGTAATTGCGTAAAATACCTGATTTTGAGACTAACCATTCAAGAAAAAGAAACGACATTTAATTAAGCATCTACTAAATGTAAATATACTTAAATGCTCCTCAGCAACTTGAGATTCTATTAGATACACCAAAGCAAATGCCTAAAGACACTGTCAAATCCCTAAATATGCAATTGGTCCTTCAGAAACAAAAGTATTAAAAACAAAAAAAAAAAAGTATTCATGTATTTCTAACCAGTAGAAAAAACATGCTGACAGGGAGTATAGCCAGTAAAGCTGTAACTGTGTGCAATCAGGTATGTCCCAGGAAAGTGAAAACATTTAACTGTGTAATTTCTTCCTGTTAAGACTATTATCAACAGGAGCCAAATCTGATAGGACCCACAAGATGTAGTACATACACAAGCCACATTAACACCCTGGCCTTTCAGTCCAAAGGAGAGTATGCAAGTACCCAAGATACACAACACTGTTAAACAAAAATTACAGAAGCCTATTGCTTTGCTTTTCTGATCCCTCACCACCCAAGAGCAGGACTGAGCCCAGGGCTTTTGTACTAACTAGGCTTTATATCTAGCCCTTTACCCCTTTTAATTTTGAGACAGGCTCTCACTAAATTAAGACTGAACTTAACTTGCAATACTGCCTCAACCTCCCAGAGTACTGCAATACAAGAATCATGCCACCATGCCCATCTAGGAAGCCACTGGTTTTCTAGTAGGAACCTGTATTTGGCTCTAGTAGACCAGTGAAATTTGCATTCTTTTATGGAAGTTGTTGCATGTTTCTAAGATCACAAAGCCAATTAAGATCTCTAAATTCTGTTCTTTGATAATGTCAAGAACCACGTTTCCCAATGGCTGTTCCAGAGAATATTGTATTCAAATATGGTACCAAGAAATGAGAAAAAAAGGGTTTGAGACTAAAATATGGAAAACACTACAATACTTTCCAGTATTTCTAACACGGTCTTTGTTTCCCCTATGGAGTTATTTATAATGACATTAACCAAAACTAAGTTGTTATCTGACCTGAGAAATCAGGAGACGCAAACTTCCCCAACAAGTCAGTTTCAATTCACAAGAAAATGAAGTTCCTCTGGGTGGGTGGCTCACCCCTGTAATCCCAGCACTTGGGACACTGAGGCAGGAGGATTAATGTGAGTTGAGACCAGCCTGGGCTACAAAAGTGAGCTCAAGGTCAGTCTGAACTGCACAGTGAGATCCTGTCTCAAAAAGACAGACAGAAAGAAAGAAAGAAAGAAAGAAAGAAAGAAAGAAAGAAAGAAAGAAAGAAAGAAAGAAAGAAAGAAAAAAAGCTCCTTCTGCTTCAATTTCTTACAAAAACAATGTGAAGTCACCTACTGTTAACCAATCAGTTATTTTTCTATTGCTGTCTTCCTGTCAGTCTTGTTAAGTAAAATAACTTTGAAAGGGTCAGCATCTTCCTTCTTTGTTTCTACTTTCTTGGACCTTTGCTATTTGTAAAGCCAGCATCCAACCTCAGTGTAGTACACCTGGAGACCCAGCTAGCTTACCTGGGAGGCTGAGGCTGGAGAGTCACTTGAGCCCAAGGTGTTGAAGATCTCTCTTGAAAAAATAATAAGACCTCCTTGACCACCCAGCAAGAAGAAAAAAAAAAAAAAATCCTTAATTACAATGCATGGAACGCAGAGCTAGATTGGTGAGATGAGCTTTAGGAGGCTTAGATTCAATAGCCTCCAACATCACAAGCTTCACTGGTGGCACACTGCAATTGCAAAACCTTTGACTGTGTATGTATCTGCTTCCTCTTAGTCCAAAGAGAAGTATA
>PVJA010055381.1:0-11197 GCA_004027025.1 Myocastor coypus | reverse complement strand
AAAAAAAAAAAAAAAAAAAAAATGAAGAGCAAAATAAAAGATAGATAATAGGAAGTGTGAAGATTAGATATTTTTCAAACAGGAAGGGGATCAAGAGATGCAGTGAGGGAGGTGAAGGAGAGGATAGAAACAAGATTAAAATGTGTATCAGTAACAACTTCACATGCACAAAGAAGGTGAACATTATGTAGAGCAAACCTACTAACAAAGAAAATATTTTTAAATAGGAGGTGCAAAAATTGTAGTAAACAGCCGGGCGTGGTGGCGCATGCCTGTAATCCCAGCACTCGGGAGGCTGAGGCAGGAGGATCAGTGAGAGTTCGAGACCAGCCTGGGCTACAAAACTGAGCTCAAGGCCAGCCTGAACTGCACAGCGAGACTCTGCCTCAAGAAAAAGACGAAAAAAAAAAAAAAAACCAACCCAGCAACTGCCACTTCAAAACACATGGGCTAATAAAAAAAGTAATTCTCATAGTAATGGCAATGAGTCTTTATCCTACTCATAGCTGCCAGATCCTCACTTACCTGGAGAACACTTTCTTTACAATTCTTCTCAAGCATCCACTGCTTTTCTTGTTTTGAGTTGGTGACTTTAAACTTCCAAATCGAAGAATCACACAGGATTTGGATGTGATGGCTGAGGGTTACAGCAGCACCCCAGAATTAGTCCTTGGATTCCCTCACAGGTTTTGAAGGGTACAGAAAGTGCAGCTCCTGGAAATGCACAAGAAAGCTGGCCTGTGAAATATGCAACGATGAACCTCAGGATATGCATACATGGAAGCAAATGGGCCCATTATGAAACACCACATATTTCAAATAGAGGAAACAGAATGTACCTCATCTTTAGAAGTTAGGTGACACCAAGAAACTATGAGACTGAGGTATCAAGACTCCAGAACCACAATCTCAACAGTTTCCAGTGAGCAGGTAACATTTGTGGGCTTGCTCCAGGTCTCACTAAGCAGTTTCTGGTGGCCTTGAGTTCACTTTATAGCCTAGGCTAGTCTCAAGCTCCCAAAGATCCTCCTGCCTCTGCCTCCCGAGTGCTAGGATTACAGGCATGACCCAGCTGCCTTACTCCAGAATGAAGTCAAATTTTTTTTTAACTTTATGTATGTATGTATGTATGTATGTATGTATGTATGTATGTATGTTATGGCCAGCTCAGCTTGCCCAAGGGATGGGGCTGGTGCAGCACATGGTGCTAAGGATGGAACTGAAGTCCCTGCAGTTGCCTAAACTTGCTTAAGCAGGCGCTTTAGACCGCTGAACTATCTCACCAGCCCCAAAGTCAACTATTTAAGTATCATTTTCCCTACATTTTTCTTATAAATGTGGTCATCAACATTCAGCAATATGAACAAAATATATAGGAAACTACTGACAATATTCAGAGCTCTCAAAAAATTGAAGCATCTTACCTAGGTTAGATTATTTTAGGAAAAATAAAATGTAATAACTGTCCCAATAACACTATGTAATATATTAACCATTGTTGCCGGGTGTGGTGGCACATGCCTGTAATCCCAGCACTCGGGAGGCTGAGGCAGGAGGATCGGCATGAGTATGAAACCAGCCTGGGCCACAAAAGTGAGCTCAAGGCCAGCCTGAACTGCATAGCAAAACCCTGTCTCAGAAAGGCAAAAAAAAAAAAAAATAATAATAATAATAATAATAATAAAATACATATATATTAACCATTGTTAATCTTCTATTACCTTGCTCTGAAATTCCCTACCACTGTAATTCTTTTCTCTTTAAAATAAAGTGTCCCACAATTATATGTGTATATGCTAATTCAGCAAATATTCCATATCCTAAAGAAACTTTAGTTTTGTTTTTAATAGGGTATGACAGATGAAATGGTCAAACTTACTCAGCTTTTCTCCTACATGTAGAAGCCTTAGAACCTAGGTGGGCAGTGCTAAGAATTGCTGGAAAAGGGACTACAGAAAAGGAAAATGGGCAGACAGATTGTAAAATAATAATAATAATAATAATAATAATAAAAAGCTATCAGTGTGACATTCTCAATATGATGAATTTGAAGTTTCCGTGTAACCTCCAGTTGGAGCTCTCCAACAGATGTATGAATTAGCAGCTTGGAACACTCCTTCAATAAAAATTGACCTCTGGAGTTGGGAGATAGCTCAGAGTTAAGTGCGTGCCTGGCAAGCATAAGGACCTCGGTTTGATCCCCAGTACTCATGCTGTGCCTGCCCTGCTGGCTAATGAAACCAGGCGTGGTGGTGCACACTTGTAATCCTAGTACTGGTGAGGCTGAGACAAGAGCTGCACAGTGAGACCTTGTACCAAATACATAAATCAGTAAAACTTTTTTTTTTTTTTTGCGGGACTGAGGATTGAACTCAGGACCCTGCACTTGCCAGGCAAGCACTTATTCCACTAAGCTATTTCCCCAGCCCCTTGAAAGATTTTTTTTTTTTTTTAAATTGGTATTTGTAGCCAGGTGTGGTGACGCACACCTGTAATCCCAGCACTCGGGAGGCTGAGGCAGAAGGATCAATGCGAGTTCGAGACCAGCCTGGGCTACAAAAGTGAGCTCAAGGCCAGCCTGAACTGCATGGCGAGACCCTGTCTCAAAAAGACAAAAAAACAAAAACAAACAAACAAAAAAAACAACTGGTATTTGTTTAGGTATTTGTGTCATATGAAGCCAAAACAGTGGAATGTTGTTGCTGATGGAGAACTTCAAGGGAAAAAAATGACCAAGGCCAGAAATTTAGGACAGTATCAGAGGGACAAACATAAGTCTATCTTCTTTTACCATTTCTGTAAGGTATTAAAACTATTACTTCTATATGAATTTCTGTATTCTAACACTTCTGTTTTCCATCTTATTAAAAAATACGTTAATAAGCGTGAGAAATACTTTAGAAGAGAATGTCTCTGTGGCTGGAACATTGTTTCACTACATTTACAAAGGACTTTGGATATGAAGGAAAATGGTCAAGTTAGGATTCGGACTCTCCTGTCCTTTGACAAACTAAGGAATCTTGAAAGAAAGAAAGAAAGAAAATCTTAAATAGCTTTGTTGTTTCTGCACCAAAGGCTGCTGTGTGCTCTAGTGAAACTACATAACAAAGCAATTCCTAGCTGGGCGTGGTGGCTCACGCCTGTAATTCCAGCACTTGGGAGGCTGAGGCAGGAGGATCGGTGCGAGTTCGAGACCAGCCTGGGCTACAAAAGTGAGCTCAAGGACAGCCTCAACTACATAGCGAGACCCGGTCTCAAACAAAAAAACAAAACAAAACAAAAAAAAGCAATCCCTTAATTCTGGGTGTCTCAAAGCAGCTCAAGTTCCTCCAAAGTATGGAGTCTAGGCATTCAATTTTAAGTTTTTCGGAGACATTTGTTCTTTGGGGCGGTGGGTGATCTGACTATTGCCTTTTATTAATTCCACAATAGGTCTGTTTCCCATATAAAAATCTTTTTTGAAATTACTCCTCCGTTCAATTCCTTAGCCTTACACCTTTTGTGTTTTCCAGGAATATCTTTTTACATCTTTACTGTTTTAGAAATGAGAAAACTGAGGGTTGGAGCTTACTACCGCACAAATCTACCACCTCACAAACTTGGAACCAGTTTCTCACTCGCTGCGATCCCAAATCCCGCGACCCACCCGGAAACCCACCCCTCCCTCGGGTCCCCTGTCCCCATGCACACAACCTCCGCGCTCCGCAAGTCCCGGGTGGCGATCCCAACCCGTGGGCCTCTCCAGTTCTCTGCAGGCCCCGAGAGACTCCCTGGGTAGGAGAAGGCCACAGAAGCCCAGGTCCAACGGAGCGGAAGTCTAACCCACCAGCAGACAAAGAAGACGACGGCGAGCCGAGAGCCTGAGCCTGCGCACTGCGTGGGTGAGCGGCACTCCCAGAGGTCTCTGCCAGCTCCGACTCGGAACGCTGCAGAGCCAAGCGACGCCTGCCGTCCTCCGCTCTTGCGCCTGTGGACTACATTTCCCACAAGTCTCAGGGGTTCCAGTGAGCTTTTCCCGGGAACATTCCTCCGCCTAGACCTGAGAGGACTGTCTAAGCCTTCGCAGCAGGAGTGTAAACAGAGCCAATCTCAGGACTCAGATGAAGCCCCCGGGAGAGGGCAGCAGTGCCAAGGGGCTTGGCCAACCTGGGAGCGTCCTTAATCCCTGCGCTCTGGGAGGCTGAGGCAGAATGATCGCAAATTCGAGCCTAGCTGGGCAATTTAGAGACTAAGCAAGACAGTGTGTCAAAATAATTTTTTTTTAAAGGCTGGGGATGTAGTTCGGTGCAAAGGCTCAGGACTTAATCATCAGTACCACACATAATGATAATAAACTTAGCTCAGCATCTTTGGGCAGACTTCCTGAAAGAGTTCTCGGAGACTTCCAAGTGCGATTCAGAATATCCTGGGAAGCAGGAGCCTCGTTCTCAGTCCCCACCGAGAGCTGGTCGCCGCATCTGGTGGCTTGAACAGTTACACCAGGCTGCTACAAACAGCATGATCCAGGGCCTCTGGTCTGTAAGTCAGGCGTCTGTCCCACAAGTAGCTGCCCTTTCTCCCTCCTCTTCCCCCTCCCCGCTCTCCCTTCCCCCTTCCTCTTCCTCCTCCTCCTTTTTCTCTTTTTGAGACAGGGTCTCACTATGTAGTTCAGGCTGGCCTTGAACTCATTTTTGTAGTCCAGGTTGGTCTTCAACTCACACCAATCCTCCTACCTCAGCTTCCCAAGTGCTGGGGTTACAGGTGTGTGCCACCATGTCCAGCTCTTTTTCTTATTTATGTCTTTTTCTGGTTGAGAAACTATTATGACTTTTTTTTTTTTTCCAGAGAATTAAACTTAGGACCTTGTACTTGCCAGGCAGGCGCTTGTGCCACTGAGCTATATCCCAGACTCCTTGGTTTCTTCTATAGCCACTTCTGAAATACTCTTTCAAGTCCTTTTCTCTTCCTACTTTTTAGCTGCTTGCAACAGAATACAACTTTATTGATTAAAGCATCTTCTAGAATTTCTTAACCAAGTTAAATAAGAAAAGGAGGCACCAGGGTACTAAGGTTATCTATTCTGCATACTGAATAGATTTCTCTCCTAGTCATCTAATTATTAGCATTGAGCCCCTTAAATAATTTTCAGTATTTTATGGTTCGGACACAGTAATAAGGTTGGTAAAAAGCCAATAGGTTCTACCAAATACAATGGCAGTACCATGCTAAGCAAAACAAACATGGCCTTGTATCTTAGGAATAGAGTCCCAGGCCAGAGATACAGCTTAGAGTGCTTGCCTAGAATATGTGAAGCCAAGGGACCAGGGATATAGCTCAGGTGCACAAGTGCCTGCCTGGCAAGTGCAAGGTCCTGAGTTCAATCCCCAGTTCTGCAAAAATAAATAAATAAATAAATAAATATATATATATATATATATATATATATATATATATATATGAAGCCAAAATCAATCACAGAAAAAGGGAAGAATCCAGCAGTGTAGAAGAAAAGATACAAGTCACAAAAGAATAAAGGAGCATGGCTGGCACATGCTTATATTCTCAACACTTTAGGAGGCTGAGGCAGGAGGATCATAAGTTTGTTTATTTATTTTTATGGCCGGCTCAGCCTGCCCTGAGGGCAGGGCTGGCGCAGCATGTGGTGCCGGGGATTGAACTGCAGTCCCTGCAGTCGCCCAAGCTTTCCTAAACAGGCGCTTTAGACCACTGAGCCATCCTGCCGGCCCCAGGAGGATCATAAGTTTGAACCCAGCCTGGAAACTTAATGAGACTCTGTTGTCTCAAAAAATAAAAAGGGCTGGGAATGTAGTTTAGTGTAGTTCAGTATATAGGATTCCATCCCTAGTATAAGGGGGGGAGGGCTAGGAGGAGTGCCTATAAAAAAAAAAGTATAATTCCATGTAAAAATGAAAAGGAACCCAGTTATGGGAACTAAGTATGCCTGTCACAGTTGGAATAACTTTTCAGAGTTCCTGCCTGCAAGAAAGAATCAGTCTTGGGGCTGGGGAAATAGCTCAGTAGAATAAGCACTTACTTGGCGAGCACAAGGACCTGAGTTTGATCCTCAGTTCTGGAAGAAAAAAAAAAAATCAGTCTTGTCACAGTCACACATCCATCATATACTGCTTAGGAGAAATTCATACATCACAGACATGTAATAGAATGCTCACCATATGTATCTTCATTACCGTTACTCGCTGCTGGGACAAATAGCCGACACTCAAAATGAAGGAAGGAAAGATTTACTTAGCTCACAGTTACTGAAAGTTTCAGTCCATATTCAGTGGGCCCAAGGCTGAGGGGAACAGAGCAGAGAGCATCCAGTTCATGGTGGCAGAACAGCAACAATCGTGACAGAGGCAACCAACCAACCAGGGAGCAGAGAGCAATAGTGCAAGTCTGTGTCTCTGTCTCTCTATATTACATTCAGGCTTTCCGCCTCAGCCTATCTGCCTTAGGCTACACCCATAATCCCAGAAGTATTTAGACCTATAATCCCATCAGTAGTAAAACACATAATCCCAGGGATCATGGATCAAGTCTCAAACTCTAGATCAGTACTAAAACATAATTCCAGGAATCATGAATCAAGACTCAAACTCTAGAAGTCCCTGCCCCATGATTGCATAAGGCTTTGGGGGGACGACTAGACATAAATGATAACAATATGTGATAGCGAGATCACATGATTTGTACTCCTTCACTATTCTTATGTGTGAAAAGGAAAATGGGCACCCTTTACAACATCAGGTTTATTACTTCATATAGAGATACAGAGATGAGACAAAAGCCTAATGTCCCAAGAAGCAGGGAGCAATAGACAGAGCTCAGGGAGAGCTACTGTCTCTCAGTTGTAAATCCCAGCAAGCTGGGATTCAAGGCTGCAGATAATAGCTTCTCCTGCTGGCACCCTGTTCTTTGATGCTTTGCGTGAGATGTCATGAGCTAGCATTTGTGTGAACCTAGTGTTAGGCAAATGGTGGAAGTCAATGGTAATAGTAGTCCTCCTTCACTAAAGTAATTATGCACAATCCTTAACCTGCCTCTAGGAGCTGGGCAGATAGCTCAGGGGCACAAGTGCCTGCTTGGCAAGTGCAAAGTCCTGAGTTTGATCCCCAGTTACACACACACACACACACACACACACACAAAGCTTCTCCTTAACATGCCTCTAGACTCCAATAAAAATGAGATGCTTCTGAGGCTCTGGGCTCACTTTGAGAGAGACTCATCTTGTGAGACCTCTGAAGCTATACGCGTTGGTCTTCTCGTGGTTTCTTTCAGCACCTACTCATAACAACAATTTCAGGCCTAAAATCCTGTTTTTTCAATGGAGCCTGTGTGTGTGTGTGTGTGTGTGTGTGTGTGTGTGTGTGTGTAGGAAGACACATCTTAATGTATTTCACAGAACAAAAGGTACTATCTCTTAGTGATACAGCATGTCTGTGACATACATCCATAAACTCACATTGATAGCTAAACTAAGACTTACAAGGTTTACTTTTGTTGTTGTTGTTGTTGTCTTTTTGAGACAAGGTCTCTCTATGCAGGTCAGGCTGGACTTCAGCTCACTTTTGTCGCCCAGGCTGGTCTCATCCTTGTTTTTTTGTGTTGTTGTTTTTTGTTTGTTTGTTTTTGTTTTGTTTTGTTTTGTTTTGTTTTGTTTTTGTGTGTGTGTGTGTTTAGGGAAGGGTTTACAGCATGTTCGGGGTCTCACTACTAGATTGGACTTGCAGTGATCTGCCTGTTTACAGCCTCCCAAGAGCTGGGATTACAGGTGCAAGCTACGCTGAGCTACTTGGCTGGCCCTCCAGGCTGGTCTCAAACTTGCACCAATCCTACTGGCTCAACCTCCCAAGTGCTGGGATTACAAGCATGCTCCAACATGCCCAGCTACTTTTTTTTTTTTTTTTTTGAGTTTTACTTTTGAAGTCCACTATCTCAGCAGATCCTTTTGCTGGTCTCGAATTCACATCAATCCTCCTGCCTCAGCCTCCCAAGTGCTAGGATCACAGGCATGTGCCACCACGCCTGGCAAGAATTTAAACATTTTTGAGACACCATTTCACTAAGTTTCCCAGGCTGGCCTTTAACTTGGTTCTCCTGCCTCAGCCTCTGAGTAGTTATTGAGAGTCCTTTCTGGTCCTTGTCTCAGTTGTAATCCCATGGATAAATTATTGGAATCCTGTCAAGTTAATTCCAATCTATCACTTCCACTGCAACCACCACGAGAATAAAGACACTAAAGCATATTTGTAGTTACAGGGAGCCAAGGGGCCCAGCCATAGTAATGGTTATCCAGAACAAAGGCCGTGACTCGGGGCAGAACCCAAGTTTTATTCAGTCACAAAGCAGGAATGGCTTGAAGATAAATAACTGAGCATGGTAGGAAGTAGATGAGTACTGTGAGTGGGGCTAGATAGGAAGCCTGTATTCACCTCTGCAATATGCAGAGTGACAGATATGCAGAGTGTAATCTGTGTTACACAATGGGGATAGTATCTATTGTTCTGGGGTCCGGTGCTTCAGCTCTGATGTGTAATCTCTCAAGACCCAGAAAGTCAGCCTCTGCCTTGAGGCTCTATCCCAGCTGACAGCATAGAGCATTGGCTCTTCATCTTGTCTCAACTCAGATTACACTAGGGAGCAGCAGGTGGGGGTTACTGAGGAAAAACACACGTGCTGTCTTCAAAGACCACCACCACCACCTTGGCCAAACCATTATGCACTGCCTAAAGCTAGTTGAGGGGATAAGGAGAAGTACTAGCCAGCTCTGTATATCTCACTACATGGAAATAGGGTCAGTCACAGCCAAAATAGTGACAATTGCTGTTCTTTCAAGAAGAATTGTTCAGGTGGCCTTCTGCAATAACTGTGTGCAGTTGTGCCTGCCTTATTTCGCTCTTTCTAAATCTGCTTCATTTTCCTTTTGTGTATGTTTGGGTGGGTATATATGATTTTATTTTTTTTAATTTTTATTTTATTTATTATTTTTACTCTTGTTTCAGAACCTTTGTTTGTTTATTCACTCATTTTTATGGCTGGCTCAGCCTGCCCCGAGGTCAGGACCTGCGCAGCATGTGGTGCCGGGGGTCAAACCGCGGTCCCTGAAGCCGCCCAAGCTTCCCCAAGCAGGCGCTTTAGACCACTGAGCCATCCCGCCGGGCCCGGTATATATGATTTTAAACACAACTACTTTAAACTCTGTATCTGATAGTTCTGATCTCTGAAGATCATGTAGGACTAGCTCTGCTATTTAGTACATCCAGTGACTGTTTGAGTTTCAGTTTATGATTGTGATCTTTTCTTTTTTAAAAATTGATTATTTTTTTTTTCTTGTTTCAGAACCTTTATTTGTTTATTCACTCATTTTTATGGCCGGCTCAGCCCGTCCCGAGGGCAGGGCTGGCACAGCATGTGGTGCCGGGGATCGAATCGCGGTCCCTGAAGCTGCCCAAGCTTTCCCAAGGAGGCGCTTTAGACCACTGAGCCATCCCGCCGGGCCCCTATGATTGTGATCTTATTTGCAGTTTTATATTTGGAAATGCTGAGTTGAGAACCACACCCTACAGAAATATTTTATGATTTCTTTTGCAAAGACCTCAGAAATATCAACAGCTCAAGACAGTATTTATGTTAGTATATTGCTCTATGCTATGGAACAATACAGTTCCATTGTTAATTGGGAAGCTGGGCACGGTGGTGCATGCCTGTAATCCCAGCACTTGGGAGGCTGAGGCAGGAGGATTGGTGCAAGTTTGAGACCAGCCTGGGCTACAAAAGTGAGCTCAAGGCCAGCCTGAACTACACAGTGGGACCCTGTCTCAAAAAGACAAAAAAAAAAAAAAAAAAAAGACATTGTTAATTGGGGATATATGCACCCTAAGAAAAGACTTTTTCTATTCTAAATATTCAATATATCATAGGCATATGGACAAATTTTATTCCAGATTATCTGCCTTCTTTGGTATTCACCTCTTTATTTATTTTTTTAAAGAATTTTTTATTTTGTTTTCTTGTTTCAGAACTTTTGTTTGTTTATTCATTTATTTTTATGGCCAGCTCAGCCTGCCCTGAGGTCAGGGCTGGCGCAGCATGTGGTGCCGGGGATTGAACTGCAGTCCCTGCAGCCGACTGCAGGCGCTTTAGACCACTGAGCCATCCTGCCAGGCCTTCACCTCTTTATTTAGAGGCATAACCACTCACTTGGTTCTGGCTCAATACTTTTATCCTGTGCTCATTTGGACATAAAAACCCAAGCTGCAAAATTACTATGACAAACTACTGTCCTTGCCACATTGCCTCAGCAATAGATTACTGGTTTATCATTTGTGGATTTTACTTAAGTGCTGAAATGAATGTCATTGTGACTAAATCACAACCCAGCTAGCTGCTACAATTTTATACAAGGCAAATAAGCATTGTACTTTTTTTTTTTTTTTTTTTTTTGGCTGGATCAGCCTGCCTTAAGGGTGGATCTGGGGACTGAACCACCATCCCCTGTGCCTGACTGGGATTGCTGGCAAGAGTGCTTAAACCACTGAGCTAACCCGAAAGGCCCGAAGGGTTGTTTCTTTGTTTTTGTTTTTGCAGAACTGGAGATTGAACTCAGGACCGTGCCCTTGCCACATAGGCATTTGTGCCCCTGAGCTATCTCCTTGGTCCCAAATTTTTTACAGCCTCATTCATTTGCTTCGTTGTTACCACTTCACAGAGACCAGGTAGGTGGCTTTCAGAATGTCCCATCTCATTGACCCCTGGGTTTGTTTTTGGTGAACTAGATGTCCAGTATTGCATCTTAAGTGTCTTCTCATTTTTTTTTCTTTTCTGTTTAATTCCTGAGTTGATGCTTATAAATTGCCTATGGTAAGTAGTATTAATGCTAGTATTTATAACTCTCAGGAAAGACTTTCTCAGGGATGTCTTCAAGGTATAGCTGGCTTTGAGGTTTTGAATTTGTTGCAAGATCCTACCTCTTGGTGAAGGGGGCCCGGCCGGATGGCTCAGTGGTCTAAAGCGCCTGCTTGTGAAAGCTTGGGCGGCTTCAGGGACCACGGTTCGATCCCCGGCACCACATGCTGTGCCAGACCTGCCCTCAGGGTGGGCTGAGCCAGCCATAAAAATGAGTGAATAAACAAATAAAGGTTCTGAAACAAAGAAAAAATAAATAAATAAATTAAAAAAAAAAAAAAAAAAA
>PVJA010055380.1:0-11104 GCA_004027025.1 Myocastor coypus | reverse complement strand
AGGCCACCGCTTTAGAGGAGCAGATCTACAAAGATGTTGAATGCTGACCAACGACCGAGAGATTCACCACCTAGTGACAGCAACTCAGAGAAGGCCGAGCACCCACCTTCAGGCCACACTGATTATTTTTTGTAATGATATATAATTCAACTGAGCAAAAGCAAAACCACCCCCCCCCCAACAAAGTTCCTGATGTTAAACCCCAAGATGCAGCAGTGTAGGCCCATTGTGGGCCTAGCCCTAGTCTGTAAATTGAATTAAACATTTGATTTAAAAAAAAAAAAAAAAAAAAATGATGGAGCGACTCGAAGGTCAGAGACAAGATGGTGCCTCTAGTACAGGTCTCTCCACTCATCAAGCTTGTCCGCTCCTCTGCCCTGATTGTCAGCATCGCCTACTGTTATGGTTTATGTCTAGTTGTCTCCCCAAAGCTTCATGTAGCCATTGGGCGGGGACTTCTATAGATTGAGACTTGACTCATGAGTCACTGGGATTAGGTGTTTTAGTACTGATGGGATTATGGGTCAGAGTAGGGCTAGGACTATGGGTATGGTCTAGGGCAGATATCCTAAGGCAGAGTGCCTGATAGGAATATAAGGAGAGACAGAGAGACCGATTAGAGCTGTTGCTCTCTACTGCCCTGTTTAATTGGTTACCTCTGCCACCATTTTGTTGCTGTTCCGCCGCCATGAACTGCTGCTCTCTGCCATGTGCCACTCAGCCTTGGGCCAGCCACATATGGACTGAAATCTCCACAAACTGTGAGCTAAATAAACCTTTCCTTCCTTCATTTTGAGTGTCAGGTATTTGTCCCAGCAATTAAAAAAAAGTAACTAGGACACCTGCGGAGCCAAGCACTGCAGTTACCTGAAGCCTGGGGTAGAGGATGAGAGGAGGGTAGCTGCAGAAGAGAAGGAGTGGCAGGATGAGCTGAAATGCATCAAGATGGAACTGGCTGAAGCCCAGGATGACAGCATACTTCAGGGAGAGCTTCCAGCAGTTTTCATTGCTCCAGCAGATAAGTAAGGCTTTTGAGTTATTTTTTTAAATGATGGAAACGTTGAATGAACAATATAGGAAACCTTTATAATGCATGAAACAGATTCAAATAGATATTCAGGAAATTAAGATTCTGTTGAAATTGGGCAAAACCACTTGCATTACACTGAAGGTAGACTTTCAGATCTTGAAGATAGTGGTGAAGATAATGAACATGAAAGATCTCTTAAAACAATCTAGGAAACATGAAATAACAACTCAGCAGCTATACAATGATGTAAAGAAATAGTATAAGGCTAACATGTGTCAATGGAAGAGCAGAAGTCAGCACAAGTGACATAAAAAGACTATCTACAGAAGTAGTAGCTGAAAATTTTTGAAGCATGAGAAAAAAATCTGACATACAGAGAAATGAGGTGTATAGAACTCCAAATAGGGGCCAGGGAGATAGCTCCGTGGCACAAGTGCCTGCCTGGCAAGGTCATGAGTTTGAACCCTGGTCCCACTAAAAAAAAAAAAAAAAGAACTCCAAATAGCCATAATCAAAATAAATCTATACCAAGAAACATGACAGTTAAGATCCTAGAAATTCAGTTAAAGAACAAAATAGTAAAAGCTGTTAAAAAGAAGAAACAGATCACCTACAATGGAAAGCCTATCAGAATCACAGCAGACTTTTCAACATAAATCAACTAACCAAGAAGAGCTTGGACTGAAGTATTTCAGGTCCCAAAAAAAGTTTCCAACCCAGATTGGTGTACATTGACAACTATCAAATTCAATGACAAAATAAGATTCCTATAGAACAAAGAACAACTGAAGAAATTCATGACCATCAAACAAGCCATATAAAGAGTACCAACAGATATTCTAGAAAGAAACAGAAACAACCACAGCTTCAAGAGCAATAATAGAATGAAACGATCAAACCGATCAAATTATTATGAAGCGGGAAAAAGTACAAAACCTATAGCAGGAAAATAACATGACAAATATAAGCAAATAAATGTCAGTTATAACAATCACTGTAAACAGCCTCAATGCACCAATCAAAAGAAACAAGCTGACAGAGAGGACTGACATATAAAATCCAACAATATATATAAGACACACATTTAACTGAAATGTAAATTTGAGTAAACAATTTTCCATGTTACAAAAACCCAGAAAATAAAGCAAAGGTAGCTATTGTGGTTGCTGACAATATGAACTTAAAACCAAGAATAATTAAAAGAGATAAAGGTCACTACACTACAAAAAAGAAGAGATAACAATTATAAATATATACGCACCCAACATAGGAGCACCCTCCTTCATAAGAGAAATTTTAACAGACATGAATAATCAAATAAGCCTTAATACAATTTTAATTGGGGACTTTAGCATGCCACTGTCATAAAGCAATTGATCAATAAGGTAAAAAATCAGGAAAGAAGTAATAAAACCAAACTTGTGAAGAAAGAGACTTAGTAGATCTTTACAATGCTACACCCAGCAGCATCAGAACACACATTCTTCTCAGCAGCATGTAGAACATTCTCAAAAATAAATCACATGGGGCCCGGCAGGATGGCTTACTGGTCTAAAGCGCCTGCTTAGGAAAGCTTAGGCAGTTACAGGGACCGCGGTTCAATCCCCGGCACCACATGCTGCGCCAGCCCTGCCCTCAGGGCAGGCTGAGCCAGCCATAAAAATAAATAAATAAACAAACAAAAGTTCTGAAACAAGAAAAAAAGAAAATTCTAAAAAAAAAAAAAAGAAAAAAGAAAGAAAGAAAGAAAAAAGACCACTTACACACAGAGCATGCTTAAGTAAATGCAAAGGAATTGATATTTTTCCGTGCATACAATCTGATCGTATTTCAGTGAAACTGGAAATGATTGAAAAAATAAACCAGAAATACATCATAAGCTCATGCAATTTAAATAACAACCTCCTAAACAATGAGTGGGTCACAGATGAAATTGAACAAGAAATTAAAATTATAGACACTACTAGATTCACACATTAGGAAAACAAAGCAAAATAAACCATTTTACACTTCACTTCAAGCTCCAAGGAAAAAAAAGAGCAAGCCAAGTCTGAAGTCCAAAGAGGGCAGGAAATTATGAAGATCAGAACAGAAATGAATGCAATGGACATACAAAAAAAAAAAAACAAAGAATTAATGAACCAAAAGAGCTAGATCTTTGAAAGAAAAAACAAAATTAATAAATCCCTAGCCAATCTTATACAAAATGAAACAAAAAACTCAGATTCATGCAATAATAAATGAAAAGGGTGATATCACTACAGACACTATAGAAATCCAGAAGATCATCAGTTCTCACTTCCTAAATTTTTACTCTTACTGGATGGAAAAGACAGAGAAATGGAGTCTCCTGGATACATATCAATTACCAAAGCTGAACCAAGAAAATACACAAACTCTGAATAACACAGTAACAAGAAATGAAATTCAAAATATAATAAAGAGCAGGCCAAATAGCTCAGCAGACTAAGGTGCCTGAAAGCAGCCACAGGGGCCTGGATTCTGATCCTGGGTCTGCCATGTTGGCCCCACCCCTGGAGCGTGATGAGGTGGCATTTAAGACTGCACTTCTGATCCCAGCTCTTGGGAGGCTGTAAACAGGCAAAATACTATGAATCTGATCTACTAATGAGACCCTGAACACTCTATAGATCCTTCCCTAAAATTTGAAAGAAAGAAAGAAAGAAAGAAAGAAGAAAAGAAGAGAAGAGAAAAGAAAAGAAAAATGAAATACAAAACTTACCAATGAAGGGGCCCGGCAGGATGGCTCAGTGGTCTAAAGCGCCTGCTTAGGAAAGCTTGGGTGGCTTCAGGGACCTCAGTTCGATCCCCGGCACCACATGCTGCGCCAGCCCTGCCCTCAGGGCAGGCTGAGCCGGCCATAAAAAGAAATAAATAAACAAAAGTTCTGAAACAAGAAATAAAATAAAATATAAATATAAAAAATAAAATAAAATAAAATAAATACATAAATAATGCGCCTGCTTGGGGAAGCTTGGGCGGCTTCAGGGACCACAGTTCGATCCCTGGCACCACATGCTGTGCCAGCCCTGCCCTCGGGGTGGGCTGAGCCGGCCATAAAAATGAGTGAATAAAGAAACAAAGGTTCTGAAACAAGAATAAAAATAATAAATAAATAAATAATTCTTAAAAAAAAAAAAAAAAAAAAAAACTTACCAATGAAGAAAAGCACAGTTGCTGATGGATTCACAGCTGAATTTTGTAAGAAATTTAGAGAAGATCTAACGCCTACTCTTCTCAAATTCTTCAGTGAAATTAACAGGGAAGCAATTCTCCCAAGCTCATTCCTGGAGGAAAGCATTATTCTGATAGCAAAATAGAGAAAGATCCAACTAAAAAAGAAAACTACAGGCTACTGTCTCTATTGAGCATAAATGCAAAAATCCTCAATAAAATACTAGCAAATATAATGCAGCAAATCAAGATTACTCATCATGGCCACGTGGGATTCACCCCAGGAATTCAGGGATGGTTCCATATATGCAAATCCATAAATGTAATACATAATATTAACATCAGCAAAGTAAAGATGAAAAAATCACGTGACCATCTCTATAAATGCAGAAAATCTTATGATAAAGTCCATCACTTGTCCAGGGGCAAACTTCACAAAAAATCAGAATGGTTGGATTACATATTTCTCTCAAACTGATAAAAAGTCGTCTATGAGAAGCCAACAGCCAACACCATACTATATGGGCAAAAGCTGAAGGCCTTCACTTTAAAATCAGGAGCAAGACAAGGTTATCCACTGTCACCACTCCTGTTCAGTATAGTTCTGGAAACATTAGCCAGGGCAATTAGATGAGAGCGAAAAATAAAAGAAATAAGGATTAGACAGGAAGGGGCTGGAGAGATAGCTGAGTGCTCTAAGTGCCTGCCTGGTAAGCTTAAGGACGTGGGTTCCATCCGCAGCACCATATGCTGTGCAACCCCAGAATCTGGGAGCACCATGCCAAACATCAAATCTGGGCATGGTGGCACATGCCTGTAATTTCAGGACTGGAGAGGCTGAGAGTTATAGCTGTGTAGGGACATTATACTTTTATTTTATTTTGAAGAGTAAAAATAAAACCAAGAACAAAAATCAGAAACAAGGTAACATACAAGACATATGTTACAGATTTTCAAAATAAGTATAGCTGATTAACAATGGTTGCTATATTAGCTTTTTTTTTTTGTATTCCAATACAGAGTCTACAAGGTCTACAGGGTCTCACTACATAGATTGGACTTCTAGTGATCCGCTTGTGTTCAGCTTCCCAAAAGCGGGGATTACAGGCATGTGCTACCACACCCAGTCTTGATCTCCACCTCAGCACACTCGTTGCCATGGCTAGCCAAGGATCACACCCCTACTACTGCACTATGCCTAAGCAGGCAGAGTTTATATGAGCTGTCTGGCTAGCCCTTATTTATGTAATTTTACCATCAAGTCTGTTGCTCAGATTAACAGGTATAGTTATTTGAGATTGGACAGACATATGATTGAATATTACTGCTTATTTTCAAGAAATCTTAAATTTTTGTTCTCTTTCTTTTTTTCTTTTATTGCCTTTTAAAAAAATATTTTAAAAGGAGTAATTGATATGACATCAAGAATAGTACACATTTAGAAGACCAAGATGACAGGTATTCAAGTATGATTTTTGTATTACACATTGCTGTCCTAAATGTAGTTGCTTAGTTCACAGGTATCAGCAGAAAGAGTCAAGGTGAAAATTTTACACATTAACTACTATTTTCAAAAAATTGATGGAAATTCTTAGTACAATTTTACACAAGTCAGAGCTGTGTGTGGATACCCTATATAAAATAAAGAAAAACATTTTTTTAAAAAAATTTCCTTTCTTTCTTTCTTTCTTTCTTCTTTCCTTTGCATTTTTTAGGGAAGGGTCTACAGTATGTTCAGGCTTTCACTACTAGGTAGGACTTGTGTGAAGTCCTATCTTCAGTCTCTGAAGAGCTTTGATTATAGGTGCACACCACCACACCCAGTCTAAATTGCCATCTTAGCATGTCTCAGGGGTGAGGCCAGCACAGCAGGCCCAGGATCAAATCCCCAGCCCCTGAGCCTACTTACCGGAGCTTTAATCCACTGAGCTATTTGGCTGATCCTTAAAAATGTTTTTAAAAGAATTTTTCAAAAGGGGTAAAAATTATTATTATTTTAGATGATAAGATATTCTACAGAGAAGACCTGCAAAACTCTACCAGGAGCATCCAAAAACTAAATACTAAGGAATAAGTCTCATAAAGAAAGTAAAGGATTTATACAGTGAAAATTGCAGTACTCAGAAAAAGAAATCAAAGAGTATTTCAGAAAATAGAAAGATATTTCTAGGTCCTGGATAAGAAAAGAAAAATAAGGGAAAATTACTGCACTCCCAAAACTGTTATACACATATGAGGCAATCCCAATTAAAATACCATTGGTAAACCTCACAGAACTAGAGAAAATATTCTTCAAATTTGTCTAGAACCACAAAAGACCTAAAACAACCCTTTGAGCAACAAAAGAAATGCAGGAGTCATCAAAATCCCAGACCTCAAATTATACTGCAGAGCTACTGTGGTAAAATCAGCATGGTACCGGCATGAAGACAGACCTCAGAATCAACAAAATATTTTAGAAGATGTGAATACAACTACAAACACACCCAGACACCTTATCTTTGACAAAGGGGTCAAATACAGGCACTGAAACAATCATAACCTCTTTCATAAAAGGTGCTTAAAAAACTGGCTTTCCATATGCCAAAGGTTAAAACTACACCCAGGTCTATCACTATGCACTAAACTACTGTCAAAATGGATCAAAGATTTAAATATTAAAACAAAAATACTAAATCTCCTGGATGAAAATATATGCAGAATTCTTAAAGGTATTGGAGTAGGCAGAGAGTTCATGAACAAAATCCAAAGAACATTTCAAATGCCTCAAGGAATGAAAAACTTGGATCTCATCATTTTGAAAAGTTTCTGCACTTCAAAAGAAGTCACCAACATCACTATCTTTCTGAATATCATACACCTGAGACTTAACATGGAACTGGTATTTTCCAACAATCATTGATAGTCTAATAAATCATTATGGATGTGATTTAAAAATTTTGTATTTCTGGGGGCCTGGCAGGATGGCTCAGTGATCTAAGGCGCCTGCTTAGGAAAGCTTGGGTGGCTGCAGGGACCGAGGTTCGATCCCCAGCACCACATGCTGTTCCAGCCCTGCCCTGAGGGCAGGCTGAGCCAGCCATAAAAATAAATAAACAAACAAAAGTTCTGAAACAAGAAAAAAAAATTTTATTTCTTACACAGAAACTTAGAAACCTCAGCTCAAGTACCTATGTTATAGAATAATAATATCACTAAGCTTCTTTTCTGACAACAGTTCTACAAAGCACTGTACATGATTTCAAAGCAAATCCTGAGGGGATCTGACTGAAGTTGTCAGATAAAAATGTTACATGTTTTGTTATACAGCTCTTGCTTTAACTTGTCCTTAACCACCCAGCAGAAAAGCTTAACTACAAGTCATAAAATGTAAAGCTAGATTAGTATGCTGAGCTGTAAAAAGCTTAAATCAATAGCTTTTGACATTGCCAGTTCTGCCAATAACACACTGCAATTATGGAATATTGGACTATTCATACAACTACTTTCTCTTACTTTAATGAGAAGAAACTTTTTGTACCAATAATGATTATAAAAATTATCATATCTACATCTTGTGCTCTTAATAACTACTACTACAAGGACAACAATATGCATTATATCAATTATTGGAAATGTACTACTAACGTGTACTGTGAGGCTGTTGCATTGTTATTTCTTATTAAAAGGAATAAAAACAATCTAATGCATACATATTTTTGACTGTTAGCTTTTCCTCTTGAATTTTTCCCCTAACCAGTATATACTGACCTTCTATATCTCACTGGATCCTTCTTGATTTGAAGTTCAGATTGTCTACAAGCAGAATAGCTAGCCATGCTCTTTTCTGAGATGCTGGAGCATGTAATACTGTTTTCCATCTTTTGACACTCAGTTTATGAATTTATTTATGAGCTAAACATATTTCTTGTATATAGCATATTGTTGACGTGATAGAGAATGAATGATCCCCTAGGGGCATGCTGAGCTGGCAAGGAATCTAGGCATGGTGACACACACACATATAATCCCAGCTTTTGGGAGGCTATAAACAGGTAGATCACTGCAAGTCTGATCTAGTAGTGAAACTCAGAACACCCCATAGACCCTCCCTAAAATACAGGAAAAAAAGAATGAAGGATAGACATCATATGATAATTTAAAAGATACATAAAAGGCATTTTATAAAATTTAACATTTTTTCATGACAAAGTTTTGAACAAAGTAGGTCCATAAAGGGCTCACCAGAAACTCATTAGACCTAGCTACCAGGGCTGGCATGTGAGTGAGACCACCCGTGGTCTGCCAAAAACTTATTCGACCCAGAAACCAGGCCCAGCATGTGAGTGAGACTGGCATGGGCCCACCAGAAACTCACTCAACCCAGCAACAAAGCCTGGCATATGACTGGAACTTCATCTATCTGACAGGCCCAATGTGGAAAACTGCCACAGAACTCCCTACAGAGAGGCTAGAGACAAGACTCATCCAGCTGATCCAGGAGCAGAACACTTTGGCAAAGTGGCACAGTAGGCTCGACTCCAAGGGCTGCAGCAGGAAGAAGTGGAACTCAGCAGCCAGACCCAAGCCACACCCACCTGGATGACTTCGAACTTGGTAGATCCGGATGTGGTGCTAAGCGAAGAACACTACCAAAGCTCTATACTAAAGGTAAGAAGGCAGGCTATGCCAAACGACAAAGAGAAGAAGCAAAATGCACTCTCAGGCCCCAAGCCCACCCAGAACAAGTACAGGAGACAAAAGCATAGAAGAAATTAGAAATCACACACCTAAAATCTCTGAAATAATATCATCTGCAGTAAAGAAACAACTGCAGAAAGGTATAGAGGAAATCAGATCAGAAATAATTTCTGCAGTAAAAAAGGAATAACACCAATAGTAAAAGAAATACTAAGTGATTCTAAAGAAGACACTGATTTAAAAAGTAGAGGAGAATAGAAAAATGATGGAATCCTTGAATGAGCAATATAGGAAAGTAACTGAATGTATGAAGCAGATTCAAAGAGCTTAAAACCTCAATCACGACCTGGCAAAACGATTTCAATGAAAGCAAAAATAGACTTTCAGACCTTAGAGACACCATTGCAGCTAGTGAAGGGGTAGAAAAGATCTCTTAATAACAACTAGGATGCAAAGATGATGCAAAGATGAACAATGTAGGACTAATAAGCATCAATGAGAAAGAAGGAATCTGTACAAATGATATAAAGAGAATATGGGCAGAGGTAATAACAGAAAACTTCCCAAATATGGGGAAACATTCTGACATTCAGGTAACTGAAGTGTATAGAACTCCACATAACATCAACACAATTAAAATCACACCCTGACATATAATAATCAAGATCCCAGAAATTCAGCACAGGAACAGTATACTAAAAGCCACTAGAGAAAAAAAAAAAAAAAAAAAAAAGATGACTTTTAAAAGAAAACCCATTAGAATAATGGCAAATTTCTATTTACAAATCATGAAGTCAAGAAGACCATGGAGCAAAGTACTTCAAATCTTGCAAGAAAACAAATTCCAGCCCAGCGTGCTATGCCCTGAAAAACTCTCTTTCAAGTTCAAAGAGGTGAAATACTTCCAGGACAAAGAACATCTAAAGAATTTCATGATGGCAAAGCCAACCCTGCACAGTTTACTGAAAGATATTCTAGAGAGGGATCAATATGACCACAACTCCATGAAAGAGAATGGAAAGAACCCACCAAAAAGGGCAAACAATTAAAAACAGGAGAAAAAGAGGTATTCAAAAGCAGTCTTTCAACTATTCTTTTATATACAGTAGCAGAATATGTCCATCAGCATATTCTACAAATGGACTTCTCCTCCTGCACCCTATGGGTCATGATTCTGTCAGATTCTACAGGGTGGATACCAAGGAAATAGCAGTAGCTCAGTCCCACAAGACACCTAGCTATTGGTAAGCCTCATGAACACTGTCCACATTCATGACATGCTAGAACTTTGTGTGATATCCTATCCCCAAACTGTTAGAAGTTCTGGTCATGTATTTGCCATTCCAGTATTTATATTATGTTTTATTCTTAGTAATTCTTTACTGGCACCGCTGGGAGCTGAGCCTGTGTGCCCGCCGCGGGTAAGCTCCCTGCGCTCCTCTGCCCCGCCTCTGCGTTCCCGCGACTAACTTCCTGTTCCAGCCCAGACCCAAACCGCACCGCTGGGAGCTGAGCACGCCCGCGGCTGGGTCAGGATCCTTGGCCTGCCTTCCCTTTCCCCGCCCCCCCCCCATTTTTTTTAACCCCTCCAGCCCAAGCTGCAGCACCAAACCCATCAAATAACCCGTTTGGCAACCGATCTGGTCCACGAGCCTACCAGGACTACTCAATCCCAAAGCTCCACCTCCACCTACAGACCACATCCGCCAGGATTCACAAAAGCTAGCAGCCAGAGCCCCAACACAAGAGTCAGCAACCTCTGTAGAAGAACCACCTTGGAGTCTCCAGACCAAACACCCATAGACACAGCATAACACCACCAAAGTGCAGAGGTCGCTTCCATACAAAATGATAACAACAAGGAGTAGGAGGCAATCTCAGGACCCGTGCCCACCCAAACCAAATACAGAAGACACTATCATGGAAGAAAATAGGAACCATAGAGATGAAACCTCTGAATTGGTAGCATCTGAGGCAGACACACAGGTGCAGAAACTTAGAGAGCAACTGAGATCAGAGATAACATCTGAAGTAAAAAAAGAAATACATGAAGTGGAAAAACGGCTGGAGAAACGTATGGAGGACATCAGAGCAGAAATAATATCTAAAGTTGACAAAAACATGCCTACATCAATAGCATCCCAAGTAGGGGAACAACTACACAAAAGTAGAAAGGAGAACAGAACAGAAATAATCTCT
>PVJA010055379.1:0-11199 GCA_004027025.1 Myocastor coypus | reverse complement strand
CTGTGTGACCACCTGGACAGAGAACTCAAACATTGTATACTGATATTCAATCTATGAAACTGCAAGTTAGTAAGCAGGTGCCATATTTAGCTGCACAGTCTGTGACAACTTATCGCAAAGCAATACACAGCCTGTGAAACAGGCTCTTAACAGCATATGTTCTTACATATATTAGTTCCATATCAAAGTTGTCTATGCATCGGATTTTAAATTTTTAATTATTGGAGGCTTATAGTATAATTTACCATGTTTTAGGAAAAATTTCTGTTTTATTGATGCATCTCCAGTCACTAAATTTGCTTTTTTGGTTTTTCATTCTTCTGCCATGCCTGAATGTACCACATATGAAATCAAGGAGAGTCCTTGAAACCAGGCCTTGGAATTTGTTGGTAATGAACTACTGAAGCAGTGGTGCAAAACCATTCAATTATAAATAACAGATAAAATTTATAAAAACTCAGGAAGCATTTATAAACAGAAGCTAGAGGGAGATTTGATCTCAAAAAGGAGGACCAAGGAAGGAAAACTCAGCTGCGTGGCATAAGGAACAGGAAGGGCGGACAGTCCAGGGCTTCCTTGATAAAGCTGCTGCCCGTGCCCCATGGCTGTGCATGTGGAATTCCCCCCACAGCCTAAAGGGCTATAACTACACCAAAAGATGAAGTTGGACATTTTCAGGAGATCTCTTGATAGGATAAGGACCACAGAAGAAATAAGATCCAAATTTGGAGCATAACCTGCCCCCAAAATCTATGGCCTACAGTTAACTACACAAGCCCTGAGGGAGTCTTTCAGGAAGCAGTCGAGAAAGCAGGCAAGGGCCAGCATTAACCTGCACTTGGAAATCAAGGCTATGCAGAGCCTGATCTGCAAGTTTCATGGCTTTCTTAATTTAATGCATTTCACAGTTATTCACATGTTGGGAGGCAAAAATATTAAAAGATCAGAGACTGGAGCCCAAGGCTAGAAATTAGGGAATCCTTAGGGGCATTTGCCTGAACTGGCAGCAGGATGGGCTTATAGGGAACCAACTGTATACCAAGCCAGTACACTGATACACAAGATCAGAGTGTAAATGGAGTCTATCAGAATGCATCTACTTCCTTATAAAAATTTAGTGTATTTGGGAAGAGATTAAGCTTATATAAGGATAACTGAAGCAATACAAAAATATGTGTTTGTGTGTAATGTTACTGGAATTATGTAATGTGAGGAGTTTATAAAACTGAATTAATATATTGCCAACATTCAATTTAGGAAATTGATTTCTGATCCATACAGTTTCATTTTATAATTTGAATTCCAATAGTTCTGCCAATTAACTGCTTGAGTCTGAGGTTATGTTCTCTTTGTCTTATGCAAGAAGCTACCCTTAGCCTGAAGAGAAGGTGGCCTCTGCTTTTTACTATGTGAACATAGATAACTTTGGTGATTCCCATTTTTCACCTTTGAAATATTGAGAAAATAGCAGCCAAAACAAAAATGCAATTTTAGTGAACTACATAGGAAAGAAATGCCAGTATATGTGGAATGCACCCGCTTGATCATAGGAAGCTCTGTCAAGAGCAGTCTTTGTTTTTAGCCTCCAGACCTATCTTCTGGTCTTTTCCTGACCTCAGTAGCTTTTGTTCCTTCTTTATTTCTCAGCAGTGTGAAGCATTTTAGGAGCACACCTTACCCTCTTGTTCTATGTGTCTAAATTGTGTGTTCTCAAAGTTACTGAGAGTCTTTCTGCTGTAAGATGGTGATATTTATGGAGCTGGATACTCAACAAGTCATTTTTAAAGTATTCTTTCATTGGGTAATTTTCAACTGGAGAAAGCTGAATGCCAATTATTTAACTCTTGGAAGTAGAGGCCTTTCATAGGGTCCTTCCTGTTAGTCCCTATGCCTATATCTTAGCATTTAGAAGCCAACTGTCTGGAAAACATTGATGCTATCATACTTAATTGTCTGTTTTCACATCCAAGGGTATTAGGCTTCTTTATAGTGAGGTCAGATTGTCTAAACTCTTCTCTCTGCTGATGTTCTGTGTTACTTTTTAATTTTCAAGATTCTTCTGGTTCCTTCTATGACTGAGGCATAAACTACTAGGTACGTAGTTACAAAGGACATTTCCCCCCAATTATGTGAGTTATTAATCTTTCTCTCCATGAACAATGCTTGCTTTCTTTTCTTACCTTCTTATTTTGCTCGCAGAGGGGCTCTGCCCCTTGGTCTCATAAAAAAATGTACAAGGAAAAATAGTACAGAAGAAGTGCTAGGAATGAAATTGTATTTCAGCATGCAGGACAAGAAGGCTGCAGTTAGTTTCTGACAGCCCCTATCTTGCCTTGATAATTTAACATGAAAAGAAGAAATATGAAGTATACTATTGAAATATTAATAATTCCTCCCTATTACTCAGAACCTTGAGAAAATGAAGAAGCAAGTTTGAGGCTAAGTCTAGGTTGTCTGCAAGGCTACCTTCTTCTTGCTTCCTTTCCTGTTTAAGAACTGATGTGTGTTTGTAAATAATTTTCATAATTATATTAGAATTTCTTTTGCAAATCTGTCCTTAAAATATGATCTCTCTTTCACCTGCCCACCTGGACTGAGAATGAAACCACAGCTGTCCGTTGGACTCCCAGGTCTCAGCCCAGCACAATGGTCCCTAGATTCCAAGAGGGAAGACAGCCAGGAGGTAATGATCCTACCTCAGGCAGGCCAGCTGGCTAAGGACCCAAGGTGTCTATAGAATAACACTTGGCCAGAGGGTCTGACCTTGCTGACAATTGAATTTCAAGCCCTGTAGGTTTAGAAAGTGGCTTTTGGTTCTATAGTAGGAGTGGGCAGAATAACAATAACCAAATTGCATAAAATGATGGATGAAGTGCATATGGAAAGCTTTTTCTATAAAAGAGAAACTTAATTAGAAATGAGCGTGCTGAATTTCTAGGATGAAGAAAGAGTTTTAAAAGGATCATAGCACTCAAACAATAAGAAAAATTGAATAGCCAACAGCAGAAACACATACATGAAAAGGAAATGGAACATCTGGATGGACCTCAGAATTCTTTGAAGTCGTAGGTGCCAGAAGATAATGAAGCAATGATTATAATAGCAGTGCCACCTAACTCTATCCTTAGGCAAATTGTTATGCATCTGAAAGTAAGAGAACAAGATGCATGAATCTGGATTAGAGCACTTTTGTGTATTTTTTAAAGGACAAAAATACTTTAAGAAAAAAGAATGACCGAGTCAAAAGAAACGATAAAGAATAATATAACACTTGTAAAGGCATAAGAAGAATGGATTAATAAAAGCTGAAGCATTATGAGACAGGAAACAGAAAGGAGAAAAATTGGTATTTAATTTTAAGGGTTTATTTTGGGAGGATAAATACAGATAAAATGTAAAATAATTTGATTAGATTTAGAAACTGCAAAAGTATAATGACTAACATAAGCAAATGATGTCAGTTTACGAAAATACTTTGGAAATGTACAGCGTTATTAATTTTTAAAATTTATTAAGAATGTATAGTTTTGGAAAACTATCACAACTGATACATAATGAGATAGAACATATCAGCATACCAGTAAGCATCATGTAAGTCAGATGCTTATCTGGAGAATTTTATCCAAGAAAGACGTTGGCCTAGATGATTTTACAAGAGATTGATGACCCTTGAAGGAATAGTTGTAAGCTGTTGATATTATTTCAACTTTAGGAAAAACAGGGGAAAAAAAACCCTTTTGCAAAATTTTATTTATTTTTACCTGGTAGCTGCAACGTGAAAAGGATGATGTACAATTTTTAAAATATCTGACTAATTTCTTATGCATAAAGACCTTATATAATAAATTAAAAAATAAAAACCAACAGTATATTAAATGAATAATTTATTATGACTAAGTAGGATTTATTCTAGAAAAGCAAGTATGACATTACATTAGAATATCTATTAATAAAACTCATGATATTAATAGGTTAAGGAGAAAAACATTACTTTAATAATTATCAAATAAACATTTGATGAAATTTAACATTATGCTTTATGAAGCAAGATCTTAATTCTTGGTTCTTTTTAATCTAATTATTAGTACAATCTCATTGGAAATAGTAAAAGAAGTTCAAAAGAGTTTCAGTGGTGCTCATTAATTACAAAATAAATTGAAGAAGAAATCTCATTATAGTAGTTTCTTTAAAGAATGACTTATCTGGGAAAAAGCCTACCAGTTCCTGAAGCTCTAGGGGAATTCCACCATGTGGTCGGGCCCAGCTTTGGTAACAGACGTGCGACTCCAACTCCAGTTCTTCCTCTAATTGGTTATGTGCACAGCTGATCCTGAAGGTGGCCTTCTCATAGACAAAGCTGAGACAGCAATCATTGAATAAATCTATGCGGGTAAAGTTTACACACAATGTTCTTTGTGGCTTTGTTTTTATAGAGACAAACTAGAAACAGCTATGTCAGCGTACCTGAGGGATCGATGTGGATCATGTGAAATTTGCATTCATTTTAAAATACTGTGTGGCAGCATATGTGTTGCTATTTGAAGATTGACACAACTGTGAAATGAGAAGTAAAAATAGACTTTACCTTCTATTTTGACATAAAAAATTATATAAGATTTATTATTTTAACTGTAAAAAAGTACAAAGATATATATTAAAATATTAGCCCTCTAGCCAGGTGTGGTGGTGCATGCCTGTAATCCCAGCAATGGGGAGGCTGAGGCGGGAGGAACAGTGAGAGTTCGAGACCAGCCTGGGCTACAAAACCGAGCTCAAGGCCAGTCTGAACTGTACAGAGAGACCCTGTCTCAAAAAGACAAAAAAAAAAAAAAAAAAAAAAAAAAAAAAAAAAAAAAAAAAAAAAAAAAAAAAAAAAAAAAAAAAAAAAAAAAAAAAAAAAAAAAAAAAAAAAAAAAAAAAAAAAAAAAAAAAAAAATTAGCCCTGATTGTTTATGTGGTGTCAGATTTCAGACCACTGATTTTTTTTTTTTTTTAATTTGGATTTTCTAATAATTCTATGATACACTGCAGGAAACAAATTGCTTGAAGGTTTTTCTTGTACAGTGAATGTTTAACAGAGTCTAGTCAGAGTTACTCTTTTTCTTTTTTTGGCACTGGGGATTGAACTTGGGACCTTGCTCTTGCCAGGCAGGTGCTTACACTGTTGAATATACTAAGACATCCTCTCCTGACACAGTTTGTCCATCATGGACTGAGCTTCCATAGTCAACATTTGTCTCACAATCTATTTTGTTTTTTTTTTAAACTCTGTTCTTGGGTGAATTAAATGCTATTGCCATATAGCTGAGGTATTTCTTTTTATGTCAAGGTCCTTATTCACGAATTTCCCTGGCTTTTGACCCTCTTGTCTTTCTTGTGATTTGTGTATCTTAACTCTCGGCACTTATTCAATTTGAACTGTTTGCTAGGCATCCTATAGGGATCTGATGAATAATGCCACTCTTTCCTGATGAAGTTTTGAATTGAGAAGAAGAAAGAGAAATCAGATGGAGAAATAAGGTGAATTTGCTAACTTCTTCCCTATAAAATGGCATAGCTCCAAAGGGCAGACAGTTCCCCTAAACCATCACTTCCTGCTGGGTGGGGAGATAGAAAGAAAGAGCTCCCATCTTCACACTGGGGTGTGGCTTGGTTAATTCCTCTAGAAGGCGTCTTCTGCCTCTCTGGCAGAAGAGAGTAGAAGTCAACCAGGGGATATGATGCAAACATGTTTTGTTTCTTTGTGGAATGGGAAGTCCAAGATTATGGATATCCTCCTTAATAACATGATGTCATCTCAAGAAAGCCAACATTGGCTGTAAAGACATCTCTACTCTTAATCACTGTACTTTGGTGTGTATTTGAGCCTCCTGGTGGGCAGGACAGATTGTGTCCCTGGATGGTGCTACAATGGGGCAGAAGTGTTTACATTAATTAAGTTAACTGTGAGACCACTGTATACTCACAGATGAACATTCCTTCTCAGTTCTATTTCCCATTCGAAATTATGTCTAGCCATATTTTGCAATACAGCCCACTAGAGATACTATGATAAAATTAAATGCCATTAAGATACACTCAATGATAAAATGTCAAGAACATGGAGATCCCCCCAAATTGAATATAAACACCCTCTTATTAAATTTCTAGGGAGAAATGAGTTCAAAAATTAAATTGCTTTACATGTTCAAAAGTGAAGGGATTAAGTAACAAATGAAGTGTGTTTGCCCTTGTGAATTAAGTTGAAGGGAATCACGTTTCTCTACTATTTCTTATTTTGCTCACTTTTAGCTAAGTGTGGTCTTCTGAGTGAAACCGAGGTTCTTTCAGCAACTTTCTCTGGGATGGTTATGATCTCTTTAGGACTCCAGACAATTAAGTATTCCAATACCAATCTCTGAAAGCATCCTTCATGTGACCCTAAAGTTAGGGTGCTAATAATCATCACTGTTATTGAACCTGCCTCTACTACATTTGGAAAGCACATTGATTTCTTGTGCTGGACACAGTTACTCCAAGCCAACCCTTTTGTTTTTTCCCCCAGAACACAGAACCTGGTGCTGTCCCAAATTCATGACAGTGATTTATATTTATTCAGGTGATGAATTGTAAGTCTCTTTGTCCCGGGACAGTAGTGATGTATACTTCTTATCCCAAAGTGATGATAGATGTTAGCCACTTGCAGTATCCAAATTCCTTGTTTGGGGAATAAATTGTAGGATCATCTTACTAAGGAAAGAAACCTAGATTTCTGCTTTGTGAGGGAGTCACACAATTTATGTTGGTTTCTGGAGTCTGCCACCTATAAAATAAACTCAGATAGAAGAATGCCTTCAAGCAGAAGGTTGATTCAGTTAATATGCTTTTACTGTATCCAGGGACCAGGGGCTAATTAGTTATACTGCATCCTATCCTATTGACTAAAAATATTACAGCTGGCTTGTTCAGTTTAGAAAGTTGTTATGGTGGTGGATGCAATCACTGGGTCTTATACAATATTCCTTTATTTCTTATTTCAGTGATCCTTTCACTTAAAAAAAATTTTTTTTGCCCTTTGTATAAGTGATAAATACAAACCATACAAATTTGGACTCTTAGTAACAACAGCACATGAGTCACATTTAAAAGCAGAAAATATTGTTAGGCTCATAAGATCTAAATGACCTTTATGGGGAAAGACTATTTTTGTGTGATGATTTATGTCTAGATGTCCTTGAAGAGCCTCACATGCTCATCAAATGGAGCTTTGGGGAGATGCTGGATGGTGAGGGCTCAGAAAGCTGACTTTCTGGGAGTAGGTAGGGCTTGCTCTGAAGTGTGGGCCACTGGGTTTGCAGACTGAAAGGGCCTCTCTCCCTGTCTAGCTGCTCCTGTCCACCTCCGCTTCTTGTCTACAATGCCTTCATGCCCTGAGCAATTATTTCTCCTCCACACCCTGTGCTGTGTCATCCAGTGTTCAAGCCAGTTCAATATGGACTGAACCATGAACCAAAGAAACCTTTCTTCCTTTTATCTTGGAATGTGGAATTTTGTATTTGAGCAGTGAAGAAAGTAATTAAGACATTGCCATTGCCTATCTGTCTTAAATGTGCCTGGGAAAGTATGGAAGTGTGCAGCTCAGGAACAACTGTAGCAGCTCTACCATGAGCTCAAGGAGCCCTCTAAAGACCCAATTCTCAGCCTTGGCTTGCAAGGGCCACATGATGAGCATCCATAGTTGTGCTTTGCCTCACAGACTGGAAAAATTCCTCTGTACTTTCATGTAAGTCAGGGCTATTATCTGCACAGAAGCCTGACACTGTATACTACTGATTTTCTGGCTTCAATTTATCTCTACATTTTCTTTTATTTCAAAGAGAATAGAAAGATAATAGGTGAGACATTAGAAACAATACACAATTTAAAAAGGTGATAGGTATTCAACAGTGATTGTTATGTTACATACATTGCTATCTTCAATGGAGTCACTCAGATTGAAGATATAAACCAAATTGGAAAATTAAAATTTTGAACATTAACTTCAAAGAACCAGTAGACATTAGTAATACAATCATCTTAGCTTTCTTGTGTATACGCATACATGATTTTTCCCCTTTCCTTTCCCCTAACTTTTCTCCTTTCCCTCATCCCAATTGTTTATACACTTTTTAGCAAGACTTTTTCTAAGTCTTCTTGGTAAAGACTTGCTTTAGACTTCCTTTTGCCTTAAGCTAAGCCCTTGAAAGTGGCAGATACCCAGGCAGCTGGAGAACTCAAGGTCGCTGGTTCTAGGAGAGATGAAGTGATAAAAGTACTGGTCAAGACTTAATAACCAGCTCTGTGGTCAGTAAGATAAATAAACTTGCCTATTTGTGTTTGCTGAAGTCTATATTTCCACTTTTGTTTATGTCTGTGTGTCCTGCTTAGTAAGTCTTTTGTGTCAACCAAGGTTATAATTACTTCTTTATTTTCTTCTAGATTTTCTTTCTTTGGACACTTTTGTTGTAGCATCATGTGCTTACATGACTGTCATTTCTCAGTTGACTTGCTTTACATTTTGTCAAAAGATAAATGTCAGGGCCAGCCAGATAGTTTAGTGAGCTACCGGGCCTGCTTAGGCAGACTCAGGGACTAGGGTTTAATCCCCTCTGTGCTGTGCTGGCCACGCCCCCAGAGTGCGCTGAGGTGGTGACAGAGACTGACAGTGGTAGTGCGTGCTCCCAGAGCTTGGGAAGCTGAAAACAGCAGGATCACTAGGAGTACGATCTGTGTAGTGAGACCATGTAGATCCTATACTAAATAAATTAAAAATATTTTTAAAATTAAAAAGATTACAATCTTTAAAATAATGATAAATGTCCATATATACAAGGATCTACTTCTGGGAAATCCATTTTGTAACACTTATCTCTGTATGTATCCTTGTTTTGTGTTTTTAGGACCCATTGTAGGGGTGGGTCTACAGGGTATTCAGGGTCCCACTGCTGGACCAGACTCATAGTGATCCTTCTGTTTACATCCTTCCAACAGCTGGGATTATAGGTGTGCCCCACCATGCCCAGTCTCAATTGCTGTCTCAGTTTACCTCTATGTGTATCCTGGTACCAACACTATATTCTATGATTACTGTAGAACTATTGTAAATATAAAAATCAAGAAATAGGAGTCCTCCAAAACTGTTCTCTTTCAGAGTAAGTTTAGATTTTTCTTGTTCTTTTATTTTCCCACATAATTTTAAAATCTACTTATTTTGTGTTCAGTTTTTAATGCTCATCACTCAGTGCTCCAGAAGTTTGAAGGTGAACCTTGTCTTCTCCAAAATCCCAGGCAAGACTGACCTGATATTATGACTTAGTGCCTGGAGAACAGTAGTAGTAGATGTGTGTGTGCTGTTAGTCTCTCATGGCAGAAGCAGGATTGGGAAGTAGCCTAGAACCAATGTATCCAAATGGGCAGATTTTCACAAAGCACAGGTCAGCCAGGCCTTCCCCTGCTCCCTGCATCGTGAAGGCTGCAGCTAGTTACAAAGAGATAAGGGAGAGAGGAATGGCCTCGTGAGGCATGCTCTTTGGCCCTTCCCCTCACACTCATTGCCTGCTTCTTATCTGCAGGAAAGGTGTGATGTGCAAAGGGAGGGGAAGAGAACAAACAAGCATGACAATTCAACTGACTCTGTGAAAGAGTGCAACAAAGTGAAGAAACTGCATTCTTCCCTCCAACACTGACTTAACTCACTGGCATCTCATGGGCTGGTGTAGCAAGTGGTGCCAGGGACCAAACTTTAGACTTCTGAGCCATCTCGCTGGTCCATGAGCTAAGGAGTTAATATTCCTTCTCTCCTTTTCCATTCTGTTTTCCTCTGTAAGATTTATTGCTTCCTCAAGTGCTACAACACCCGATAGCTCAGCAGACTAAAGGACCTGCTTAGGCAGAGCACAGTGACCAGGATTCTATCCTGAAGGTGCCATGCTGGCCTTGCCTGAGGGGTGCACTGAGATGGTGATTAAGACTGGGCGTGGTTGCACACACCTGTAATCCCAGCACTTGGGAGGCTGAAAACAGGAGAATCACTACTAGTCCAGTCTATGCAGTGAGACCCTGTAGACCCTGTAGACCCTGTAAACCCTGTCCTAAATACAGAAAAATAAAAGCACTACTATATAAGTTTATTTATTCATTTTATTCTCTTTTCACTAAAGCCTAAACTTCAAGGAAAGAATTATTATTCATTAAATTTCCTGCAACATCCCTAATTCCTAGCTCACGGAACTCACTCTAGAGTTATTTGTCACCCCAGTAAATCATCCTATGCAGTGAGAACCATATTTGCACTTATGAAAAAAATAAGACCTTCGATAGATTTGCAACATGTCCAAGGCAATAAACATAATAAATTGTTCAGCCAAAAATTAAAGCCAAGATTCAAGTCCAGGACCTATCGTTAAACTATTTCTCTACACTGCCTCCTATCTTTTCTAAGCCTGGTACTACTCTTCCTTTACAGATTAGAAAATTGAACTTGAGAGAGGTTAAGTATCTTAATTCAGATTGCCCATCTCTTAGACAGGCAAGGCTGGTCTTTAGCTCAGCTTTTTCTTTTTTTTTTTTTTTTGTTTTCACTCTAACATCAACATGCTTTGCCCTGTACCATGGTGCATTGGTCGAGAGTCATTACGATTTAGGGTCAAATTACAAGGATGATGGCAATATTGGACATTCCTATTTGGCAGAGAATACAAGGTAAATAGAGCTGAGATACAAGGTTGTTATATTGCATGGCTCGATATCACCTCTTGCTACTGATGTGTCAGGGAGCACCGAGCATATTCACCTCCGCTGTCATTATGAGGCACTGTCCTCTTCCGGGTTAGTTGTAATAAAGACAGATATGTCTGCTGTTCAGCATGGCTGTAAGTCACTAATCCCAATACAGCCAGAAAGAGTGTACATTAACCAACCAGAGGGGTGAAGTTACCTTAAGCATAGCAGGGGATGTCACTGAGGTCTTGTCAGTGCCACAAAGAGCGTAAAGATGGTCACTCTTTGTCCCATTATTATATCTTGCAGTCACAGCAAGATAAATATCAAGTGCTGGCAAAATCTACCTGTTCTGATTCCAACAGACACTAGTTCTTTAGGAAATAAGATGCTTAAGAAGATAGCAATATTTAGAAATCTCTGGGCTTGACAAAATAATGAGTGAAGGTAATAAACATTCTA
>PVJA010055378.1:0-11195 GCA_004027025.1 Myocastor coypus | reverse complement strand
TTTTTTTTTTTAAGAATTTTGGGGCCCTGCAGGATGGCTCAGTGGTCTAAGGCACCTGCTTGGGGAAGCTTGGGAGGCTGCAGGGACTGCGGTTCGATCCCCGGCACCACATGCTGCGCCAGCCCTGCCCTCGGGGCGGGCTGAACCGACCATGAAAATGAGTGAATAAACAAAGGTTCTGAAACAAGAATAAAAATAATAAATAAAATTAAAAAAAAAAGAATTTTATTTTATTTTTCTTGTTTCAGAACTTTTGTTTGTTTTATTTATTTATTTTTATGGTCGGCTCAGCCTGCCCCGAGGGCAGGACTGGCGCAGCATGTGGTGCCGGGGATCGAACCGCGGTCCCTGCAGCTGCCTAAGCTTTCCTAAGCAGGTGCTTTAGACCACTGAGCCATCCTGCTGGGCCCCGACTCTGAGCTCTTAAGTGGGTCCTTGTTTCAAAAATAAATCAATAAATCAATAAATAACAGATTTTTTCTTTCTCTCTCTTCTTTCTTTCTTTCTATCTTTTTTTTGCAGTACCGGGGATAGAGCTTAGAACCCTGCGCTTGCCAGGCAAGTGCTCATTCTATTGAGCTATCTCTCTGGCCCAAAAAGAGTAAAAACACAAATTTTCAATGCTCTTGCCTCAGCCTCTTAGAATATTGGGATTATAGGTCTGCACACCTACACTCAGCTCATTTTTATTAATGAGTTAATTATTATTAGTATTATCATTTCCTTCTCTAACTGAGGTGATCTTATGTCTTTGGGGGGGTGGCTCTGGGCCCCTAAGGGAGGGGGCTGGTGTGACCTGTGATACTAGGAATTGAACGGTGGTGGTCCCTGTGTGCTTGCTGCCTATGCTTGCCTAAACAGGCACTTTATTTATTTATTTATTTATTTATTTATTTATTTATGTTTATTTTTTTGCAGGACTGGGGTTTGAACTCATGGCCTTGCACTTGTTAAACAGGCTCTTTAGACCATTGAGCTGTGTTGCTGGTCCCTGGCCTTATGGTTAAAGGTGAAGAATTTTCACTGTTTTATTCTCTGAAACCTCAAGAGTCCTACAAATATACTGTCCCTGTGTGATCTTTACATCCTAGAAAAAGTGACAAATTGTATAAATATTATGATTGCTAATAAGGCACTGATTTATTATTCTTCTTTAAAATATTTACTGGGGGCTGGGGTGATAGCTCAGTATAATAAGTGCTTGCCTGGCAAACACAAGGACCTGAGTTCAATCCCCAGTCCTCCAAAATAAATTAAAATAAAATAAAGTAAAGTAAAGTAAAATAAAATATTTACTTGATAGGGCTGGGGTGATAGCTCAGTGATGTAAGTGGCTGCCTGGCAAGTGAGGTCCTGAGTTCAATCTCTGGTAACACACACAGACACACACAAAATAACAACAATAATAATAATAATAATAATAATGATAAAAGGGGCTGGGGAGATAGCTCCATGGCACAAGTGCCTGCCTGGCAAGTGCAAGGTTGTGAGTTTGAACCCCAGTCTCACAAAAATAAATAAATAAATAATAAAATAAAAAATAATATATATTTATAATAAAATACATACTTGAAATTTCTGAATTTTTGGAAGCTTTCCCCATTTCACGCATATAGCTGCTACTTGTAAACACAGTAAGCATTTGAATGAATGAATCACTAGCTGTCAACAGAAAGGTACAGGGTAAAGATTGTTTTTGCCATTAGATTCTCACCTGGAATTTGAAAAATTAAAAGTATGTGAAAAGAGCCATCCTGTTGTCTCTGGGGATGGCCGTGTGAAGGATTTATGGGTGCCCTTTCACCTTCTGGCCCCATCGGACCTTGCCCCTTTCAGGTACTAAGAATGAGGCTGTTTACTGCTGCTCCTCAACTGCCCTTTGATCTCGGCACCTGCGGCCTATGCAAAGGAAGCCAGGAGCCCCAGGAGAAGCCTCAAACATTCCCGTCCGGTAGGACGCGCAGAGCAGCATTCTTCCTGCCCCCCACCTACCGCCCCATTGGGCAGTGTCAGTGGCAGAACAGGGCCTTGGCAGATAGCTGAGGAGTCAACATTCTAGTCACAGCTCAGAGCAGCTGAGAAAGCCCTGAAGCCCCTGGGCGATAAGACCTGGGGAGTGTTTACGTCAAAAAGAGGATGATTCACTTTGCCAGGAGAAATGACCCTTCTGCTGGGAAGAAAGCAAAATGTGAAAGAAGCTAAACACGAGAAAATGCAATGAAATAGGTGTGGCAGTGTGTATGCTAAAGCTGATCAAGATTGGGAGAGATGATAGAGAAATATAGGATTTTTTTAGAGGAAAAAAAAGAGTGCTTCATTGTTTTCCTGCTAAAATCTAGAAAGATTATTGATTCTCAGATATGACTGGTGTGGAGCAGAGAGTAAAAAGTAAATAATAGATAGTAAAGATTAGCTGTAAGTAGAACTAATTTGCTAAGGTCAAAACATGTTAAGAGAGAGAGAAGCCGGGCGTGGTGGCGCACGCCTGTAATCCCAGCACTCAGGAGGCTGAGGCAGGAGGATTGGTGCGAGTTCGAGACCAGCCTGAGCTACAAAAGTGAGCTCAAGGCCAGCCAAAACTGCATAGCGAGACCCTGTCTCAAAAAGACAAAAAAAAAAAAAAAAAAAAAAAAAAAAAAAAAAGAGAGAGAGAGAGAGAGAGAGAGAGAGAGAGAGAGAGAGAGAGAGAGAGAGAGAGGATTTAGGGTTGGGGAGATAGCTCAGTGGAGTAAGTGCTAAGTGCTTGCCTGGCAAGCACAAGGTCCTCAATCCCGGGTATGGTGAAACAAACATGTCAAGCTGCTGGGGACGTAGCTCAGAGACACAGTGTCTGTCTGGCAAGTGCGAGGTCGTGAGTTCAATTTCCAATACCAAACAAACAAAAAATCATGTCAAGATGATTATCATGGCTGGCTGTGGTGGCGCATGCCCATAATCCCAGCACTTGGGAGGCTGAGGCAGGGGGATCCTTGAGAGTTATAGACCAGCCTGAGCTACAAAGCGAGTTCAAGGTCAGCCTGAGCTGCATAGAGACCCTAATAGAAGATAAATAAATAAAAATCTCTTCTGACTATTCTTAAGAAATTCTTTTTTTTTTTTTTTTTGTCGTTTTGAGACAAGGTCTCGCTATGCAGTTGAGGCTGGCCTTGAGCTCACTTTTGTAGCCCAGGCTGGTCTCGAACTCGCACCAATCCTCCTGCCTCAGCCTCCCGAGTGCTGGGATTACAGGCGTGAGCCACCACGCCCGGCTTCTTAAGAAATTCTGAGGTCAATCTATGTGACAATTTTGCAGATATGGAGTTATTAGTTCAAAGATACCTGTATTTTACATTCTGAAAAATATCTAGGCATTGGGGCCCTGGGGATGGTGAAGCACAGGATGGCAAGTTCTGGGCAATTTAGCAGTTTGGGGACCCTCTGAAAATCAAATGTGAGGGAGGGCCCTGGCATTGTGGTTCACACCTGGGCACCCCAAGGGCCTGCTATGCTGGCAGGGGTGGCTGTGGAAGAGGATTGGACACAGCAGGTACGGTGGCTGGTCCCTGGGAGGTGGGGCCTGGTGGTGGGCAGGAAGGGGTGGGGTGAATCACCCCAGCTCGCTGCTTCCCGGCTTCCACAGCAGGGGCAGCTTTCCACAGCCTAGGCCCTGCTACCAGGCTCTAATATGCGTTGGAACCTGGGGACGGAAATTAACCTCTGGCCTTGGCTCAGTACGTGATGAGTGACAGGAACTGGGCTGAGTCATGAGAAAAGTGACTAAGGGTAGGCCGCAATGCAGCTTAGAGTGAAAGGCCTGGGTTCAGGTCCCAGGATCTTATTCTTACTAATTAGAGTAGGGCTTTGTTAGAGCCCCACCAAAACTGCGTATTGGCCGCTTTTAATGTGTCCTAGCCCATAAGTGAAATAGGATGTAATTTTTTCTTTTTTTTGTGGGACCAGCGTTCAGATTCCCGACCTTACACTTGCCAGGCAGGCACTTGTGCCACTGAGCTATCTCCCCAGCCCTAGGATGTAGTTTTTACGTTGAGCACCAGTGAAAAACCATAGGCTCATGTTTTTGTAGTTGCTAATAAGGTTTATATGATTTGGGTCCTAATAAAAGATATGAGTAGGGGCCAGTGAGATGGCTTAGCAGTCTAAAGCACTTGCTTAGGCAAATTTAGGCAACCACAGGGTCGGTGGTTCAATTCCGGGCATCACTTGTTGTGCCAGCCCCACCCCCAGGGCAAGCTGAGCTGGCCATAATATAATAAAAAAAAAGGTAAAAAAGAATAATTTCATTCTTATTTGTTTTTTTTCAGACAAGGTCTTGCTATGCAGTTCAGACTGGCCTGGAGCTCACTTTGTAGACCAGGCTGGTCTTGAGCTTGCCATGATCCTCCTGCTGCAGCTTCAAGAATGCTTAGATTACAGGCGTACACTACCATGCCTGGCTAGAATGACCCCATGCTTATGAGTAAGTATATAGAGGGGCTGAGCTGATAGCTTAGCAGGCATAAGTGCCTGCCTGGCAAGTGCAAGGTCCTTTTTTTTGTTTGTTTTTTCTTGTTTCAGAACTTTTGTTTGATTATTTATTTTATTTTTATGGCTGGCTCAGCCGGCCCTGAGGGCGGGGCTGGCACAGCATGTGGTGCCAGGGATCGAACTGCGGTCCCTGAAGCCACCCAATCTTTCCTAAGCAGGTGCTTTAGACCACTGAGCCATCCTGCCTGGCCCCAAGTGCAAGGTCTTCAGTTTGGCCCTTGGTACCAATAAATAAATAAACCCATGATTACTTCACAGGAACAAAACATGCAACATTATTCTATACTATTAGGAGTGGTCAACTCTAGCTAGTAGGGTTATAGATGTCTTATATATTTTTTTCTGGAATGAAAGAAAACAAGCTGGGTGTGGTGGCACACGTCTGTAATCCCAGCACTCAAGAGGCTGAAGCAGGAGGATCGGTGCGAGTTTGAGACCAGCCTGGGCTACAAAAGTGAGCTCAAGGCCAGCCTGAACTGCATAACACAACCCTGTCTCAAAAAGAAACAAAAGAGGGGGCTGGGAAGATAGCGCCGAAGTACAAGTGCCTGCTGGGCAAGTGCAAGGTCGTGAGTTCGAACCCTGGTCCCACAAAAAAACAAACAAACAAAAAAAGAAACAAAAGAAAACTGTTCAACACTTGCCAAGGTGCTGAAACTTGTACTAGCCAATGAGGCACCCCTAGGCCTTCATTCTCAGTCTTGCTCCCTCGCATCTAATCTGATCGCCTCTGACTTTGCCAAGAGTTCCTCTGCCATCAACATGGTTACTTGCTGTTTCTGCCTGTCGACAGTCCAAGCAAGGGCAGCTCAGATGCACCTGACTCCTGCTCGTGCAGCTCTCAGAAGCTATCGTGCTGTCTTGTGCACTTGTACCACACTTTCAGGGGTTGACAGCTTTATCCTAGGACTGATGGACTGGCCACATTCATATGGTGCACTTTTTTATTTTTTTATTATTTTTATTTTTATTTTTATTTATTTATTTATTTTTGTCTTTTTGAGACAGGGTCTCATTACGCAGTTAAGGCTGGCCTTGAGCTCACTTTTGTAGCCCAGGCTGGTCTTGAACTTGCACCAATCCTCCTGCCTCAGCCTCCCAAGTGCTGGTATTACAGGCGTGAGCCACCACACCCGGCTCCCTTTAAACACTTAAAAAAAATTTTTTTTTTAAAGTATTTTTTATTAGCCGGGCGTGGTGAGAGTTCGAGACCAGCCTGGGCTACAAAACTGAGCTCAACGCCAGCCTGAACTGTACAGCGAGACCCTGTCTCAAAAAAGACAAAAAAAAAAAGTATTTTTTATTTTATTTATTTTTTCTCGTTTCAGAACCTTTATCTATTCAGTCATTTTTATGGCCAGCTCAGCCTGCCCTGAGGGTAGGGCTGGCACAGCATGTGGTGCTGGGGATCAAACCGCGGTCCCTGAAGCCGCCCAAGCTTTCCCAAGCAGGCGCTTTAGACCACTGAGCCATCCTGCCAGGCCCTAAAAATTTTATTTTATTTTATTTTATTTTTCTTGTTTCAGAACTTTTGTTTATTTGTTTATTTTTATGGCCGGCTCAGCCTGCCCTGAGGGCTGGCACAGCATGTGGTGCGGGGATCCAACTGGGGTCCCTGTAACCACCTAAGCTTTCCTAAGCAGGTGCTTTAGACTGCTGAGCCATCCTGCCGGTAGCCCCTTTTTTAAAAAATAAACTTTGTCTATATTGTGGCTGACTCAGCCTGCCCTGGGGGTGGGGCTGGCAGAGCATATGGGGTCGGGGATGGAGCTGTGGTCCCTATGGTTGCCTAAGCTTGCGTAAGCAGGTGCTTTAGACCACTGAGCTATCTCGCTGGTCCCTGTTTATTTTTTGGGGGGACTGGGGTTTGAACTTACTTTGCACTTGCCAGGCAAGCACTTGTGCCACGGAGGTATCTCATGGCCCCTGTTTAGTTTTGAAACAGGGAGAGGGGCCCAGCAGGATGGCTCAGTGGTCTAAAGCGTCTGCAGGTAGCTGCAGGGACCTTGGTTCTATCCCCGGCACCACATGCTTCTGCACCACATGCTGCACCAGCCCTGCTCTCAGGGCAGGCTGAGCTGGCCATGAAAACAAACAAACAAACAAACAAAAGTTCTGAAACAAGAAAAAATAAAATAAAATAAATTAAAAAAAATTTACTGTGAAACAAGGAGGGTCTCACTCCAGAGTTTAGGCAGGCTTTGATCTCACTTCATAGCCCAGGCTGTTCTCAAACTTTAACTGATATTCCTGCTTCACCCTCCCAAGTGCTGGGACTACAGGCATGTGCCACCATGCCTGGTTCCTTTTTAATTTTATTATTTTGCCGGGCGTGGTGGCTCACTCCTGTAATCCCAGCACTTGGGAGGCTGAGGCAGGAGGATTGGTGCGAGTTCGAGACCAGCCTGGGCTACAAAAGTGAGCTCAAGGTCAACCTCAACTGCATAGCAAGACCCTGTCTCAAAAAGACAAAAAAAAAAAAAGAAAAAAATAATTTTATTATTTATTTATTTATTTATTTATTTATTTATTTTTTGGCTTTTTGAGACAGGGTCTCACTGTGCAGTTCAGGCTGGCTTTGAGCTCACTTTTGTAGCCCAGGCTGGTCTCGAACTCGCAGCGATCCTCCTGCCTCAGCCTCCCAAGTGCTGGGATTACAGGCGTGCGCCACCACGCCCGGCTTATTATTTATTTATTTATTTATTTATTTATATTATGGTCAACTCAGTCTACCCTGGGGGTGGGGCTAGCGTAGCCTGTGGTGCTGGGATTGAACTGTGGTCCCTGTGGTTGCCTAAGCATGCCTAAGTAGGTACTTTAGACCACTGAGCTATCTCATCAGCCCTCCTTTTTTTTTTTTGGCTTTTTTTTGAGACAGGGTCTCACTGTGCAGTTCAGGCTGGCTTTGAGCTCACTTTTGTAGCCCAGGCTGGTCTCGAACTCGCAGCGATCCTCTTGCCTCAGCCTTCCAAGTGCTGGGATTACAGGCGTGAGCCACCACGCCCGGCTCCTCCTTTTTTTTTTTTAAACAAACTTTATGTATGTATGTATGTATGTATGTATGTATGTATGTTGTGGCTGGCTCAGCCTGCCCTGGGGGTGGGGCTGGTGCAGCACGTGGTGCCGGGCATTGAACTACAGTCCCTGTGGTTGCCTAAGCTTGCCTAAACAGGTGCTTTAGACTGTGGAGCCATCTCACCAGCCCCCCTTTTCTTTTCTTTTTTCTTTCTTTCTTTCTTTTTTTTTTTTTTGTACCAGGAATTGAACTCAGCACCTAGCGCTTGTCAGGCAGATACTTGAGCTGCAGAGCTACGTCCCTGGCTTTCCTGCATAGATTGATTCCTTTCTTTGTTTTCTTCTAGCCTTCAGCATGGTGCTTCTAATTATAAAGATCACAGTTGTGTGTGGGAGAGGTGACAGGGGTGGTGTAGTACAGTATTCATGTGGTATTACCCAGGAGCTGGGTAGGGCTCTAATGCCATGAGGTCGTTGTAGCACTCAGCTTGGAGTACGTGAGAGTCCCCTCCCTGGCTGAGTGAGCAACCTGTGACTTCTGGTCTGTGGGGAGTGTGCAGGAGAGACACATACTTCTATGAAGAGGCAGGATGGGGATGGTGTAGGAAGACCTCCTCCTGCTGAGAAAGAGCAGAAGGCCACAGAGGAGGGAGGGAGGGAGAGAGGGAGGGAGGGAGGAGGGAGGCAGACAGATGGGCTCCAGCTGGGGTGGGGAGCATGTGATCCTGCAAGATTTCGGCTCAGCCAAAAGGGGGGAGACCAGTGAGAGAAAGAGGCTGAGAGGAGGGGCCACAGCAATTTATCATAAATGGGCAAGCATGGCACAGAGGTCAAGGTGACCGGACGCTGCTCTAAATGCTGCACAGCTGGCAGGTTCAGCATGCTGGTGACAGGCCCAGCCCTGAGGGTTTGGGCAGAGACTGCGCTGTAGGGATGAGTCAGGAAGCTACACGTTCTGAGGATGATGGGAGCTGGGCCCCAGTCCTGGCAGCAGGCCCAGGATGTAAAAATTATATCATGGCTGGGAACAGGGGCTCACACCTGTAACCCCAGCACCCTGTGACTCTGAGGTAGGAGGTTCAAAGCAACTTAGCAAGACCATCTCAAAAACTACAAATCAGAAATATATATACACAAAAGGCCTGGGGATGTAGCTCAGTGCAAAGGGGCTGGGTTTGCTCCCTACCCCTGCACACATGGGGGGCTCAGCCTGCCCTGGGGATAGAAGCTGATCCAGCATGTGGCGCCAGGGACTGAACCCATGCTCCCCACCCCAGCTGGAGCCCATCAGTCTGCCTCCCTCCCTCCCTCTCTCCTTTTTGAGACAGGGTCTCGCTATGCTGTTCAGGCTGGCCTGCTCCCTTTTGCAGCCCAGGATGGTCTCAAACTCCCACTGATCCTCCTCCCTCAGACTCCCAAGTGCTGGATTTACAGGCGTGTGTGCCCACACCCGGCCCAATCACCTTCTTGTATCACTGAAACTGCCCCTCAAACTCCACCCTTAGCACAAGTCCGTAAAGTCTCAGGTCTTCCCATGTCAGATTCTCTCTGTGTCCTCAGAGTGGATAATGTCTCTCCTACCCTCTGTCACTTCTGCTTCTTTGCTGTGCTGGCCAAATGCCTATCAATTTCCTTGAGATTTTAAGTTTTTTGTTTGGTTTTGTTTTTCCTTGAAAACTTTTTTTTTTTTTTGTCTTTTTGAAACAGGGTCTCAGTATGCAGTTCAAACTGGCCTTGAGCTGCTCACTTTTTTTTTTTTAAAGATTTATTTATTTATTTATTGTTTCACAACCTTTGCTTCTTTATTCACTCATTTTTATGGCCGGCTGAGCCCGCCCTGAGGGCAGGGCTGGCGCAGCATGTGGTGCCCGGGATCGAACCACGGTCCCTGAAGCCACCCAAGCTTTCCCAAGCAGGCGCTTTAGACCACTGAACCATTCTGCCGGGCCCAAGCTGCTCACTTTTGTAGCCCAGGCTGGTCTTGAACTCACACCAATCCTCCTGCCTCAGCCTCCCGAGTGCTGGGATTACAGGCGTGCACCACCATACCTGGCTATTATTTTTTTTTAAGGGGGGCAACTGGGGATCAAACTCAGTACCTTGCATTGGCCAGGCAGGCACTTGTGCCGCTGAGCTATCTCCTCAGCCCTGTTTTTCCTTTATATAGCTAGGGAAAATAAAGTGTAGAAATAGTTGTGAGAGAGCAAGAAAAGTCATGTAGAACCGTACCTTGAGGCATTTATTCAATAAACACTTAATAACTATATATTGGGCTCTGTTGCCATTCTTTGCAGTCACACATAAATATCCTCTCCTGGCTTAAGCCATTATTATTATTATTGTTGTTGTTGTTTCAGAACTTTTGTTTATTTTTATGGCTGGCTCAACCTGCCCTGAGGGCAGGGGCTGGCGCAGCATGTGGTGTCGGGGATCGAACCGCAGTCCCTGCAGCCGCCTAAACTTTCCTAGCCAGGCACTTTAGACCATTGAGCCATCCTGCCGGGCCCTTTAAGCCATTATTGAGTCCTCTGAATGTGTTGCCTGAAGCCAGGCATGGTGGTGCGTATCAGTAGTCCCAGCACTCAGGAGTCTGAGGCAGGAGGATCACTGCAAGTTGGAGACCAGCCTGGGCTACAAAGTGAGCTCAAGGCCAGCCTCAAGTGCACAGTGAGTCTGTCTCAAAGGGACAAATGTGCTGTCTGGCTAAGTGAAGCAGCCTGTCTGAGGGCTGGTGGCCTGCACAGGGGAGTGGGTCTTCATGAAATATTTCAGCTAATCTTGGTTTATTTATATTCATCCTGAATTCCTCCCTATCTCCTTTCCTCTCCTGCTGAGCTTTAGCAGCCACTCCAGGGGCAGATAAGGCTCTAACCTCTGACCAAGACAGGCAGCTCTGAATGTGGAACGCTGGGCACTCAGGGCAGAGGCGAAGCTGGCAGAGGCGCCCAGGGAGGAGGAAACCTGAGACCCCAACGAAATGTGGGGACCCGGAGCCCCTTGTGGACCATGCTCCAAGGGAGGCAGCTGAAGCAATCTCCTCTCCCCACTCCACCTCGTTTGCAACCCCATCTCCTATCTCGCTAAATTGCCCCCACACACTTGAATTCATGATTGTCCTGCCTCAATTTCCCAGTGTGCTGCGATTATGGGAGTGTGCCTCCATGCCTGACCCCTTCCCAGTTCTACTAGAATGGTTACTGTAAGACAGGCCCCGTGTACCTGTCCCTACAGTTGGTTGGTAAATAGAACTACATAATTCTTAAGTTGGGGCTGAGTTTGTAGCTCAATGACAGCATCTTTTCTTTTCTTTTTTTTTTTTTTTGTGGGACAGGGGTTTGAACTCACGACCTTGCACTTGCCAGGTAGGCACTTGTGCCATGGAGCTATCTTGCGAGTGCCTCAGTGACAGCATTTGGCAAGGCCCTGTGTTCCTACCCAAGATGTAAGAGTTTAGGAGCTGGGGAGATAGATCAGTAGAATAAGTGCTTGCTTGGGTCCTGAGTTCAATCCCTGGTACTGAGAAACAAACAAACAAACCATAACAACAAAACAAGATATGAGTTTAAGGGTGTTTTTTTTTTTCTTTTTTTTTGTGGTTGTTTTTCTGGGGCAGGGTCTCACTATGTAGTTCAGGCTGGTCTTTTTTTTTTTTTTTT
>PVJA010055377.1:0-11198 GCA_004027025.1 Myocastor coypus | reverse complement strand
GTGTGTGTGTGTGTGTGTGTGTGTTGGGAATTGAACTCAGGATCTTGAGCTTGCCAGGCAGGTGTTGTACCACTGAGATATAATCCCTGGCCTCAGTACAGCCTTTTATGTGTTCAACTCAATTCTCTGTGGATTTTAAGGCTTTCCACTCTAGCTATTGTGAACAATGACTACATGACTATTTCCTGTGTGCATTCCCAAGATTATTTTATCTAATAGCTATTGCCCAGCCTTGGATTCTTATGTGAATGAGCTGAAAAATATTCAGCAAAAAACTCCAAGTGAGACCAGCTGCAGAGCCCTTGTAGGGATTCATTGGTCTTACTACAAATGGTTCTGCCCTGGGGAGACACAGCAGTAGGAATGAGAAAGATAGATAAGATGAAAAGCTGGGCTAAGTGGTTGCCAGTCTGCCTGATAGGGAAGACTAACTCAATACACACAAAAAACAATCCTTTATTTATACTTTTGCAAAGTTTGTATCACATGAAACAAGGTTGCTTAGCAACTAATAGCTGGCCTGAACAAGACAGGATGTTTTTCCCAGCTCTGGGGTCGCTTATTTGCTTTAGGCACTGAGGCCTAGCCCCACCTACACACATTTGACCAATTTCCTAGCTTCCTGGGGCTCTCAACATGCTCTGGAGCTCTTTCATTCTCCATGCATCTCTCTTCTCTCTCTCCTCCCTGTGAACTCTAGCTATCTCAGTCTCTGTTATACTTTAGATCTAAAATGACCCCCAAAGTCTCACATTCTAGAAATGGGACCCACTTGGAAGGAACAGGTCACTGGGGTCTGATTTAGACGTGTGCGTTCTCCCTTGTCTCTGTGCTTCTTGGCTACCATAGGAGGCACAGCTTTTCTTCACTGTGCCATGCTGCCATGCTATTTTTGCCTTGGAACCTCCTAACTATGCATGGAATCCACTGAAACCAAGAGCCAATATAAACCTTTATTCGTTCTGATTGTGGATGTCAGATATTTTGCTCCAATAATTAAAGTGACTAACATGACTTCCTTGCACTCCCAGATCCATCTTCTTAACTCAGGGACAATAGAGTACTCTTTCTGGGATCCCCTCTCTGTTCTATAACTAACATCAACAAAGAGCAAAGCATTGTGTGAATTGTATTATTTGTGTTGTGCTTGACAGTGTATGGAAGATACTAGGAAGACTGTGACATGGGCAGTAAAAAAAATTGCCAAGTGAGAAGGGACCACAATAGAGCATTAGTGGGATACTAGAACCTTTTACGGTAGCATATTGTGTTTACTTCCTTTATGGTTCTCAGCTTGTGCTCTGAAACAACTTTTTCTTTAGTTTCCAAATTGTTCTGGAGGTCTAACATCATTTCTAAGCTTTTGTAATGATTTCAATTTATTCTACCCTTTCAATTATCTTACGTCATTTTCTTAAGGTTTTTTTTTTTATCTTGTTCAAAACAGCTGGCTGTAGTTTGATTTGTTCTATGAGAACATATATATGGCATGCTTTTTCTTGTATTCTCTTATTTTTATACCAATGTGACGTGGTTCATTTGTACATCTTTATTGCTTTTCTTTGTACCAAATTCATTTTCCTGAACTTTTGGAAGGGTATGGGGTTCAGAATAGATTCTCAAATGTCAGAGCTCCCTCTTGTGTTGCCTTTGCATACTGCTAAAATTATGGAAGTTTATTTCTCAGTTTTCTTGGCTCTGTTTGCCCCACTTTTATATGGATATTCTTTTCTCTTATTCAGGTAAGTTGAACAGTGATCTGTTCTCAATAAAAATCCATGCCCTAAGTCCTAAAACCTGTGAATGATACCATATGGCAAAAAGAGGAGCTTTCCATTGTGACTGGATTAAGAATTCTGAGACAGGAAGATTATCCTGGATTATCCAGGTGAGCTCTAAATGTAATCACAAATGCCTTTATAAGAGGCAGGAAGAAGAATGTAAAATACATAGAAGAGAAAAACAAAATGTAATGTAGCCGTATAAATTAGAATGACATGATCACAAGGCAAGGAATGCTAATGTCCATCAAAAGAGTTGAGAGACAGGTGCTCTACTAGAGCTTCTGGAAGGAGATGGCCCTGCGAACAACTTGATCTTGGTCTATTGATACTCACTTTGGACTTATATCCACTAGCTCTGAAAACATAAATTTCTGTTGTTTTAAGCCAACAATTTTGTGAATTCATTATGATAGCAACAGGAAGCTAACACAGATTTCATTACCAGAAAGGGCAAGTTACTGTGACAAAAACCTAAAAACGCAGAAATAGATTTGGAATAGGATAACTGGATAATAGGTATAGGCTGAAAGAATGTTGAAGAATATGATTTTTTAGAAATATGATTTTTAATAAGCCTACATGGTTTAAAGGAAATTGCTGGTGGATTTTAAAGACACTATGATGAAAAATTAAAGGAAGTGAAGATATGTTAGAGAAAATCTGTATCATGTTAGAGAATGTAAATATATATAATATCTATATCTATATGTATATCTATATAATCATTAGCAGAATATTGAGATAAATATGACCTTTCAAAGTGCTACTAGTGAGCTGGAGATGTAGCTCAGTGGTATAAGTGCTTGCCTGATGTGCACAAGATCCCAAGATCAATCGCTGGCATCCCCTGCCCCCCACAAAAAAGTAAAAGTGCTACTAGTGAGGGCTCAGGAGAAAGTGAGGGACATTTTATTAGAACCTATCAGTGGTTCTTCTTATAAAGTGATTAAAAAACATAGTGTAATTGTGTCCCACAGCTATGTGGATGCAGATTTATATTCCATAAATTTGGATATTTAGTTAAATAAATTTCCAGGCAAAGTGTCAAAGATAGTCTTTTATTCTGTTGCTGCTTATTGTAAAATGTAAGAGGAAGGTAAAAAACTGAGGCCAAAACCAGAACTTGATGACTTAGATATTCTTGGCCTATACAATTACAAAATATATCAAAGTTAGCTTTGCTATTAGGAAGTCATACTCTAAACCAAGAGGCAGGGTGCCGGCGGGATGGCTGAGTGTTCTAAAGCGCCTGCTTGGGAAAGTTTGGGCGGCTTCAGGGACCACGGTTCTATGCCCGGCACCACATGCTGCGCCAGCCCTGCCCTCGGGGTGGGCTGAGATGGCCATGAAAATGAGTGAATAAACAAACAAGGGTTCTGAAATAAGAAAAAAATTTAAAAAAAAAATAAACCAAGAGGCACTTTTATGGTGTGTGCCTGGATGGCCCCAAAACCCTCAGGCAGTAGTGGAATGTGGGATTTTCAGAGTCTGAATCTAGAGTTTGTGGTTTGAGAAGGATTTTTTTGGCGGGGACTGGCTTAGGCTGCCTTCAGGTTGTGTCAGGTAAGGCTTGTGGAGCTGGGGATCGAACCCTGATGCTCTGAACCTGACTACATTTGCCTGAGCAGATGCTTAAACAACTGAGCTAACCCACAGCTCCCCCTAAAGTTTGTGATTGATTCATGGTCTAATGCCGGGATTGTAGGTGTGAGTGCTACACCTGCCCTAGGGCAGGGAGCCTGCATACACTATAAAGGACAGAAAGAAGCTTCTCTCTCTCTCTGTCTCTTTCTGTCTCTCTCTCTCTGTCTCTCTCTGTCTCTCTCTCTCTCTCTCTTTCTCTCTCCTCTCCTCTCCTCTCTTCTCCTCTCCTTTCCCCTTCCTCTCTCCCTCTCCCTTTCTCCCTCTCTCTATCCCTCTCTCTCTGTCTCCCTCCCTCTCTCCCCCATCTCTCATCTCTCTCTATTGGTTTTGCTGTCTTTCATTTGCCACAAATTGTTAACCCTCTGCATGCTACCCTGCCTTAGAAACTAGATGACTGTACACTGAAACCTCTACAAGCTATAAATGAACCTTTCTCTTTTAACTTTGAGGAAGTGTATTTGTCTCATCAAGGAGAAAAGTAACCAAGGTAGTCCCCAACTGAAGGAGGTGGTTCATCGCCTGCTAGGACACCTGCTACCCAGCAGGAGGTAAGCAGCAGCCAATGAGTTAAGCTTCATCTGTATTTACAGCTGCATGTCATCACTGGAATTGATGCCAGATATCCACAACCTGTAGGGCCAGCAAAGCATTAGATTTTTATACAAGTGTGAACCCTATGGTGAACTGCACATTTGGAGGACCTAGGGTACACTTTATGATAATCTAATCCTGAAGCCCAACTCAACCCCATGCCCATCCATGGAAAAACTGGCTCCCACAGAATTGGTTCCTGGTGCCAAAATAGCTGGACATTACTGCTTTAGAGAGAAGGACAAAGGTATGGCTGGACAATCTTTTGCTAATACTTAAGATATTAGGCAGAAAATGCATAGAGTCCCTCAAAGTTCACTGCAGAGATGGGGTTAAGAAGGAAAGATATGTAGAGAAATCTCCTGCATAATGGCATGAATTTCTTTGACATACATAGAAGATCCGCAAGTTTTCTGAGAATGTTATGGTGGCAGAAACACCAGAGATGGCATGAAAGAAAGCTGCCAGACTGAAAGTTCTACAGGTAAAAAACAAGGTGAGAATGCTATAAACAACTAAGTTAGGTAGAAATGTAGTTAGTCACACCAAGGAAGACTTTCAAAGGAGCCAGTGCAGGAGACAGGATACCTTGCAACTGCGGGGAAGACACAGATACATCCGCTGAGGACCAGACCTCAACAAAAAAGATGAGATGAATGCACCCGCATGCTTCTCCTAAGGAAAACAACAGTGATTGGTGCTCTAACTAGGTATCTATCATCCTAAGAAAGCAAGGAAGAACCCCTGTTCTATTTCCTGCCCCCTTATTAATTGATTTGCTTTCTCAATTGATCCTGATTTAATCAATATTACCTGAACAAGTATGCACATAATCTTATTGTTGACCATAGTTTTGCCCCCCCTCATGCCTATCATGTAATTTCCCATTTTCCCCATGTTGGAGCCACCTCATCTCATGGTTTTGCTCAATAAAAATCCCTAGAGGGATAGGGAGATGACTTGGCAGTCTAAGTGCCTGCCTGGGTTCAATGCCTGGTACCACATGCTGTGGCTAGCCCCAACCCGAACCAGCCACCAAAATCAGGCATGTAGTGCACACCTGTAATCCTAGTGCTGGGGAGGCTGACACAGGAGGATCACTACGAGTATGAGCTACAAAGTGCTAATAAATAAATAAATAAATAAATAAATAAATAAATGATTTTTTAAAATCCTAAAAAAGGTAGGGCCTTTGCATAATGGCATGATTGCCTACATTTCTACCTAACTATAGCATTTTCACCTTGTTTTTTGCCTGCAGAACTTTCAGTCTAACAGTTTTCGTTCTGCCATCTCTGGTGTTTCTTGCCACCATTACAATCTCAGAAATATTATGGATTTCTTACGTATGTCAGAGAAATTCATGCCATTATACCCACTTGAGATTCCTTGTGTTTCTCTCTTAGAAGCTTTCATTTCCCTAATAAATACATTCTGAGCTTAACCTCCACTGTTCTTAAAATTCATTCTTCCATTTTAGAGAACATGAGCACATACCAGACATAACAGGTTGAGAGTGTCTTTCCGTACTATCAATAAAAATATTGAATTTCAAATATGTGTTACCTTTCAATAAAAACAGAAATAACTCCAGGGATCATCTTGGGACCGCATGATGATACTTGACCTACAAAAGATTATTTCCAAGCCTTGAAGCCAAATTAATTCTGTTCCAGGGCCAGTCAGATAACTCAGCAGATTAAAGTGCCTCCTTAGGCACACACAGGGACCAAGGTTTGATCCCTGGCCTGCCATGTTGGCCTTGGCCCCACCCCTAGGACACGCTGAGATAGAGACTGAGACTGGGCATGGTGGCATGTGCCTGTAATCCCAGCTCCTGGGAAGTTGAAAACAGGAGAATCACTATGAGTGTGATCTGTGTAGTGAAGCTCTGTATACCTTGTACTAAATACAAAAAAAAAAAAAAACACTGTTCCACTATATTTCAGAATGAGAATGTTTTTAACTGTTATCCTATTCCTTATTCACCATTGTAATTTAGAAACAGGTAACATATTTCTTGTTCCACAAGTCTGTAAATAGGAATTTTCCCTTGGCTTAGTTTTTTCAGCATTTTACCTATATCTGATTTATACAGTGAGATTTTGACCTTTCAACCTGATGATATTTAGATGACATTTTGGACTTGAGTCAGTGATGTAACGGATCAACAATTTTTTTGTATTTCTGGAGATGAAACTCAGGGCCTTGTACATGCTGGGCAAGTGCTCTACTACTGAGCGAAATCCCTAGCCCAGATGAACACTTTTGATAGCATTGGAATAGCATGAATTTCTTTCCATATGACATAGATCTCAGTGTTTGAGAACCAGAGGGAGTAGCACGGTAGGTGTCTTAGTTATTTTTCTCGTCACTGAAACAAAACACCTGACACCCAAAGTTAAAGGGGGACAGGGACACCACTCAGGACCCACCCTCCTGTCCTTCTCTCAGACAGGAGCTTTCTTTCTCTTAATAAATCTATTCTTCTCATTAAAAAAAAAAACAAAGTTAGGGACCCAGCGGGATGGCTCAGTGGTCTAAATCGCCTGCTTGGGAAAGCTTGGGCGGCTTCAGGCACCGCGGTTCGATCCCCGGCACCACATGCTGCGCCAGCCCTGCCCTCGGGGCGGGCTGAGCCGGCCATAAAAATGAGTAAATAAACAAATAAAGGTTCTAGTAGCCGGGCGTGGTGGTGCACGCCTGTGATCCCAGCACTCGGGAGGCTGAGGCAGGAGGATCGATGTGAGTTCGAGACCAGCCTGGGCTACAAAAGTGAGCTCAAGGCGAGCCTGAACTGCATAGGGAGACCCTGTCTCAAAAAAAAAAAAAAAGTTAAAGGGGGAATGGTTTATTTAGCTCACAGTTTGTAGAGGTTTCTGTCCATAACTGGCAGGCTCCAGAGTAGGGTGGTTTGGTAGACAACACTTCATAGCACTTTGTAGCAAAGCAGCAAAGGTGGAAGGGGACATCAAGAAAGCCTCTTTATGTCCCTAGGATGCGTATAACATTCACACTTTAATCCCAGCATTAGATCATCAATCAATAACAAAGTTTAGATTCAGCTGCCTCCAAAAGCCCCACCCCTTGTGACTGCATGAGGCTTTGATGGGTGGAGGGGCCATCCATACACAACTATAATAGTTACTTTAGTAATTACTTTTCTAAAGCTAGATATATGGCTGGGCATGGTGGTGCACACCTGTAATTCCAGCACTTGGGAGGCTGAGGCAGGAGGATCAGTGTGAGTTCAAGACCAGATTAGGCTACAAAAGTGAGCTCAAGGTCAGTCTGAACTACATAGTGAGACCCTGTCTCAAAAAAAAAAAAAAAAAAAGCATTATCATGTTGGATCGGCCAAATAGCTCAGTGCATTAAAGTGCCTGCTTAGGCAGATGCAGGGGCCGTGGGTTTGATCCCTGGGCCTGCTGTGCTGGCTCTGCCTCTGGGGCATGCTGAGATGGTGATGGAGACTGGTCATGGTGGCACACACCTGTAATCCCAGAGCTTGTAAACAGGAAGATCACTATGAGTTTGATCTACATAATGAGACCCCATAGAACCTGTATTAAATACATAAAAAAGAAGTGTTGTGTTGATTGTGTTAGACTAAAAAAAGCATTGTGGTTCCTCTCATTGTGATCCCCCCATATATATTGATAACATAAATATATGTAACTTCTCTTTTTATTTTTTTTATAATGCTGTAATCACTACTATTCATTAGTGCTACGTAGTTGGTTCTTCCCACCACCAGTCTAGAATCTTGGGACTGGTTTTATAGCGGTGATGGCAAATCTTTTTTATTTTTATTTTTATTTTTTTTCTTGTTTCAGAACTTTTGTTTGTTTGTTTGTTTTTATGGCCGGCTCAGCCTGCCCTGAGGGCAGGGCTGGTGCAGCATGTGGTGCCGTTGATCGAACCACAGTCCCTGAAGCCGCCTAAGCTTTCCTAGGCCAACCTTAGCCAACCTGCTGGGCCCTAACTTCTCTTTTTCAAAAAAAAAATCATAAAAAATCATAAAAAAACAAAACAAAGATAGGCTGTTCAGTGGCATAAACACCTGCCTGACAAGTGCAAGATCCCAAGATCAATTCCGGGTATTGCATAAATAAATAAATTAATTAATTAATTAATAGAAAAAGAAATATGTGATTGTTGATACATTGTGTCAACTTGAGGGGGTCAAACGCTTACCTGGATTGGCTCAGCGATCCACAGCCTAGGGCATGGAGGCCCCACCCTAGAGTGACTCAACTCCATATAAAGGTATATAAAGGATTCAAAGAATGCTTCTGTACATCATTTCCTTAGAGGTCACAGCAGGCTGCTTCCTCAGAGCTCCACACCACCTCACATCTGTGCCGCTAAAGAAGAGCTTCATCTTTGGAGCCACGCCACTTCCCCAGAGGAGCTTAATCTTCAGAGCCATGCCACCTCATAGAAGGAGCTTGTGCTTTGCAGCTATGCCACTTTGGATAAGCTCTGATGTACGTGGTGGAACTCCAGTCTTCACAGTGAGCATAAAGACAGAAGCAGCTGGAACTGGAACAGGAACTATTACCTGGGAAACTAAGAAACTGAAATATACTGGCTGGTGTGGTATACTTTTTCCTACATGTATTTTTTTATTTGTTTTGGCAGGACCAGGGTTCAAACTCCCAACCTTACTCTTGCCAGGCAGGCACTTGTGCCCCGGAGCTATCTCCCTGGCCCCTGCTACGTGTATTCTTTTAAAAACGGTTGATCATATAAATGAAACTCTGAGACCTCATTCAGTGCTAGTGTCATCTTGATGCATGTCACCTTCATGCTTGAAGGTAGTTTTTTTTTTCTCTCTCTCCCCCAAAATATGTATTATTTTGCAATAAACTCTACCTATACTCTATCCAGCAGCCTATGCATCTTGTCTGGAATCTATTTCACCAGTTCTTTGGTTTATTAGGACCTTGCCATGATAGGACCCTGCTTTCTGGCAACATCTTTAACGCCATGATCTGGATCGCTGATTGACAGAGTAGTAAGGCAAAATCTCCTCACTGCCTCTGTCTCTAGAAGGAAGGATCGTTCTTCCTTCCCTGTGTACGCTATGCTGCTGCAGCCTATGGGTTTGAAGTTGTCCTAAAATATGTGAAATATTTTGTTTCAGACTGTAATGTTTATGAAGCTTGTCTTACCATAGTTTTACTTGGCATTCTCTACCAGGTTCTATTCCTAGGCTTTCAAACTTCCTTTGTCTCTTGTGTCACTCCAAGTCATAGTGATCCTACTGCCTCAACCTCCCAAATGCTGGGATTACAGGTATGTGCCACTATACTCAGCTTCTTTAGGCAACAGAAAAATAATGCAATGACAGATATAAGTAAATATCTGTCAACAATTTCAAGTGTAGGAAGTATTGACAAAGTCAAACTATCTTAAAGCAAGGGGACTGAATTTCCCAAATAAAAGACTCAGATTGAAAAAATAATTCAAGAAACAAAAATCCAACAGTATGCTGTATACAAGAAACACATTTAATGCACAAAGAAATCCATAGACTAAAAAAGAATAGCATTGCTTTGAGTCAGAAGATAGCATACGGTTAATAGCTCTTTTAATTTTCTATAACACACTCCTGTTCTGAGTGGCTTTTTTTCCTATATTGAGTATTGATTAAATCTTGTCTGTGTGCTAATGGGTTCTAAGACAGCTAAAGTCTCTTGGTATATATGACATGGTATGTATCTGTACATGCATTGGGAAAAGATAGTCAGGTCTCTATCCATGTAGATACTGACAGAATACAAACTAATGTACAGCTGATGAGAAATGTCTTAAAGTTAGCCAGTAGTTACCAAAAGAACAGAGGTCAGTAGAGCCTGGTTGACCACTCAGATCTAACACTCAACCAGAATGCTTTACTCCTGATTCTTAGTCCATAGGTGGGAAAATGGAGACAACTTTTTGTACCTTCTGTCAGCTTATTTCTCTTTCTGAGCAAATGTGGTTTTTGCCCTCACAGATATGTCCTACTTGCCCCTGTGATGTGTCCTATGAGTACATTCCATTTAGGCCTCTTTGTTAAATGGTTCAACGTATCTTATGTGCACTTTCTTTGTTTTATTGGATAATGCTGACATGTTTCTAACATAAGTTACATCCAGGAGTAATAGCACTCGTGAATAAAATGGAACCCCCTTTCAAGTGACTTTCCATCTCTCAAGCCACATCTTGAATGGAAAAATAACATTAATGTTCAGAATTCAGACAAAAAGGGTTCTGCTCCTCTTTATTCCAGGTCCTCAGTGAATGTGATGGCTCTATGGGAACATATGTGCCTTCCTCAGGAAGTAATAGATGAATTTGGGCCAGTTAGATTTCAACAACTTTCCTCTAGGCAAGACCTAAAGCAATCAAATAGGATTTGTGTAGCTTTGCAGCTAATAGTGAGAAATACATAGAAGAAACCTTGGACATCAACATTATTTGGGGACAGATGGACAGTTCAGAAAAGTTCTGAATAACCGCAAGTAACAAACATTATGCTTATGTCACACATATTCTATATGATAGTTATGCCATAGGGCTTAAAGATGTCTTTATAGACCTTCATAAATGGGATTATAGTTACACTGATAATGTGGTGCTTCAAACAGTTTGCAACTTGCATTCTAGGAGGGTTAAAAACCATTAAAGTTAAACTGGTAAACTAAACTGGCTACTACTGATCAGGGCCCAAGTACAAATCCAAGTACTTGCTTATTATTATTTTGTCTGAGGAACAGCTGGTAAAATATATTGCCTATTCTGTGGGAATTTCTCTTCATTATGTTGGTAGTTTCTTTTGCTGTGTGAAAGCTTAATATGATGAAGACTCAAATTGTTGGTTATTTGTAATATTTCCATTGTGATCAAGGTTTTGTTCATCTTTGCCCCTTCTGGTCACTTGTGGCTTAAAGTCCAGTTTGTATGAAAATATAGTTTACTATTTCACTTGCTTTGGGCTCCTCATTGTATGGAATATTATCTTCCATCCTTTAATTTTTACTTTTATGATTTTCTTTTTGCATTAAATGTGTCTCTTGTATACAGCATACTGTTAGATTTTGTTTCTTGTGTTATTTTCTCAATCTGAGGTTTTTTTTTTTCTTGTTTAAGAACTTTTGTTTGTTTTTTTTTTTTTTTTTTTTTTTTTTT
>PVJA010055376.1:0-11016 GCA_004027025.1 Myocastor coypus | reverse complement strand
TTTTTTTTTTTTTTTTTTGTCTTTTTGAGCAGGGTCTCGCTGTGCAGTTCAGAATGACCTTTAACTCACTTTTGTAGTCCAGGCTGGTCTGGATCTCTCACCGATCCTCCTGCCTCAGCCTCCCAGTGCTGGGATTACAGGCGTGTGCCACCACGCCCCCGGTGACACTTGTTTTAAGGGCTGGTGAAATAGCTCAGGAGATTAAAATACTTGCAAGCAGGCATAGGGGCTAGAAGTTCGAGCCCTTTTTATTTTAAGACAGACACTAAATTGCCCAGGCCTGACTTAAATTTTTTGATCCTCTTGTCCTAGCTTTTCAGGCTAGGATTACACACATGTACCACTCTACCTGGTAGGTACCTGGCTCAGATTCATTTTTAAAACAAGCCCCCGCCCCTTGGTATTGCATACAATACAGAGAAATTTGACTCTGTGTGCTGCTGGGACATGATTTCTTTATCCGGCCCTGCTCTTTTTTGAGTGTATGTTCACACTGTGTTTGGGGAGGAATCTGTAATGTTCTTGTGCTTCATCAATTTCCAGTGGGGTGCTTACTATACGCCACCTCTAAAAAACAGTGTGAAGGGGCCCACCAGGATGGCTCAGTGGTCTAAAGCGCCTGCTTGGGAAAGTTTGGGTGGCTTCAGGGACCTCAGTTTGATCCCTGGCACCATATGCTGCGCCAGCCCTGCCCTGGGGCGAGCTGAGCCAGCCATAAAAATAAATTAAAAATAAATAAATAAATAAATAAAAACAGCGTGAAAAGAGAAAGGCTCACTACTGAGTCAATGAGTGGAGCCCTAAGCCCCATGACCCCCACCAGCTAAGCTGGGACCCCACAGCCCCTCCCTTCTCTCTTCCCTCAACTCCACTCAGCCTGGTGCCCAGGATCCACCATCTCCTGGCCCTGGGATGATGAAATGACCGCTCACGACTTGGCTAGCAATGAGGGGGACATTGTCCTTGTACCCTCTAGCCCAGCTGGTTGAACAGAGAACTGGCTGGCTGTGATTCAGAAGAAAGGGAAATTAGGCTGGTTTCTTGGGCAGCAGGGGTGGGGACATTTTCTTTTTAATTTGGGCGGAAAGAGTTCCCTGAGTAATGAGTCCTGTAAGCCAGGGGAAGCGGCACTGGGCATATTGGAGTGGGCACCCAGGGTGGGCTTGAGGTCAGGGAAGCTGCTAGGGTAAAGCTGGAGAAGAAGTAATGCAGCTGGCTGGTGCCACCTCTGAGATGGGTCAACCTGGACAGAAGAGGAAGCCACGGTGGTGCCAAGAGGTGCTGCTGCATGGCCTATTTCCAAGAAGTCCATTTCCTGGAAAAGCCTGGCAAAAAAGAAAAAAAAAAAAAAAAAGAAAAGAAAAGCCAGGCAGGGCTCCCCAGGCCTGGGTCTGAAGACACACAGGCTGGGAGTGTCTCATACCAAGGGTCACACTTCCGGGAGGGTCTGTGCTTGTTGACTCGTAGCACTGCAGAATGGAAGCATGTGAGATCTCTTTAGTAGACTCCCGTGAGCTTTCCCAGGGCAGTGAGGTGGTGGAGTGGCTCCTCCCGCTGTTGGCCCACAGTGGTCATATTCACCTATGCACAGAGAGGGCCAGGACCAGGGTGGGGTTGCGGTGGCCCACGAGAGAGACTGAGGAGAAGAGTGGCCCTTCAGTTGTCAGTAAGATCCTCCTCCTTGACCACAAGCTGGGGCCTGGGGCAGCAGTCTGTCTATTTTTTTTGTTTTGTTTTGTTTTGTTTTTTGTCTTTTTGAGACAGGGTCTCAGTATGCAGTTCAGGCTGGCCTTGAGCTCACTTTTGTAGCCCAGGCTGGTCTCGAACTCCCACCGATCCTCCTGCCTCAGCCTCCCAAGTGCTGGGATTACAGATGTGCACCACCACTCCTGGCCAGTCTGTCTATTTGTGTGTTCAAGTATGTGACTATCAGTGTTGATCCGGGGCCCAGAGGAGGTGCTCAGGTATGATCTATGGGGCAATCGCTGCCTTTGGAAGCCTCCTGGGTCCCTCATGAAGGTAGCCAGGCAGCGATCTGCCTGAGATCTCTGCTGAGACCAGGCAGCCATAAGACCACTCAGAGTGATTCCTTTCTGTTTGCTATGGTTACCCTGCAGCTCCTCTAGGACAGGCCAGGGAGAGTCCAGATCCCTCATGAGAGACCTTGTTCATTTAGACCAACAAGGTACAAGCCGAGAAGGCAAGAGCTGGGAGAGAGTAAGTCTTCAACAAATAATTGCACCTGTTCTTTAATTATGAGCCAAGACCTGCCTCCCAAAACAGGGTGCAAGGACAGAAAGTGGCAGGCCATACGGGGGCTCTGGGCTGGTCTGAGGGGTGTAGGTACCAGGTGCAAATGTGTTCTGCACACCAGCAGTGTGGGAGGGATAAGCTGGCTGTCTACATTTTCAGCCTCATCCTAACAAACCCACAAGGTGCCCTGAGTCCTCCCCACAGCCAGAAATCCCCTCTTCTGTCCCTCTGCTAAACCAAGAGATACAGATGAGGCCCTCCTCTCCCTGAAGGAATAGCAGTATCAGGAGGATCCTCCCTCCCACTCCTGGAGACCCTAAATTTTTTTGAGCAAGCATTCTGATTTTTTTTTTCTTTTTGAGACAGGGTCTCGCTATGCAGTTCAGGCTGGCCTTGAGCTCACTTTGGTAGCCCAGGCTGGTCTCGAACTTGCACCGATCCTCCTGCCTCAGCCTCCCAAGTGCTGGGATTACAGGCATGAGCCACCACGCCCCGCTCTTGAGCTCACTTTGGTAGCCCAGGCTGGTCTCGAACTGAGAAGTGATTCTCCTGCCTCAGCCTCCCAACTGCTGGGATTATAGGTGTGTACCACCATGCTAGGCTACAAGCACTCTGATTCTTCAGTAAATTTTGAGCATCTTCCTATATGCAGTGAGTAACTAATGGCTCCTTAAAGACATATCTCCCATTCCAGCATCCCTGTGGGTGTCTATGATGGTGACCTCATTCCGAATAAGAGTCTTTGTAGATGTAATTAAGTTAAGGATCTCAAGATAATACCATCTTGGATTTAGGGTGGGCCCTAAATTAGAATGACTGTATCCTTATAAGGAAAAGGACCCAGAGCCTCACAAGAGGAAAGGCACAGGAAGACAGACCAGCCAGAGATGCAGCCACAAGCCAGGGGACACCAAAGCTGGCTGGTAGCTCTCAGCAGCTGGAGAGGGGCCTGGGATGCTCCCTTTCACAGCATCCACAAGGAAGTCCTCTTGCAGAAACCTTGATGTTAGACTTCTAGTCCTTAAAACAATGGGAGAAAGCAAAAATCCCCGTTCTTTGAAGCCCTATATCCCTAGTCTGTAGCTGTTATAGAGCCTCAAGGAAACTAGGTTCTCTGACACATATGCTTTTGCATATACACACATGCATTAAGCATGAATGTATAGATACATACTTGCATTTTGTATATTATGCATTAAGCCATAAGTACCCCATAGTACATCCTAGGTACACAGAAGAACACCTTGCATGAAGAACACAGAAAGTGGCATAAAGAGGGATGCACGGGCCAGGCGTGGTGGCTCACGCCTGTAATCCCAGCACTCGGGAGGCTGAGGCAGGAGGATTGGTGCGAGTTCGAGACCAGCCTGGGCTACAAAAGTGAGCTCAAGGCCAGCCTCAACTGCATAGCGAGACCCTGTCTCAAAAAGACAAAAAAAAAAAAAGGGATGCACAGAACAGGGGAAAGCTAGAAATAGTATTAGGGTCTTAGTTTCCTGTGGGTGGGTGGAGTGGCAGGACATAGCTGGTCAGCAACAATGTGGGGGGGCGAGTGTCTAAGGGTGCCTTGTTTCTCAAGCATGTGTGGGTGTCTGAGTTGTATGATGCTTTATTTCACCTTGCAAAACGTCACCTCTGTTCTTTCATATGCATGAGATGTTTCATAACAAAAGCCCTTCTTTGGGGCCAGCATTGCATTCATTTCCCACACATGCCAGCCTGGGACTGAAGGAGAAGGACATAAAGCTCCCCAAGACTTGGTGTCCTTGCTAGTTAAGAGGGGGCCATGGTGGTGCCTCTTCGCCAGGTGGGCATGTTGAGGTCCTTGAGCTCAGCCCTGAGGACCCAGATGCATCACTAGCTGGCGCCTGGGGGCATACAGGTCATTTCCAAGAAGACAGAGAAGAATAGCTTTGAACTTGCTATGTAGCCTGAGCTGGTCTGAAATTGGTGGTCATAATCCAGCCTTGGCTTCCTGAGTTCTGTGCTTACAGGTACATGCTACCACACCAAGCAAAAGCTGGCATTTTTTTGCTATAGTATTTGGCCTGGTTCTTCAGCACACCTCATACCTACCAGTAGATAACTTGGACCCAAGCAAATGGCCAGGCTGCTCTTTGAGGCTGGGAGGGCTCACACAGCCCTGGGCTCCCTCCCTGTGGGTGGCAGAAAAACAGGTTCTCATAGCCTCTGACCTACTTTCCAACCACTGACACTGACTTGGAGCTGGTGGTGACATGTGCTTACCCTATCCCTGACACTAATGACTTCTGCCTGTGCCTCCCATGATTGTGCTCAAATCACAGTCAGGGTTTGGGCCAGGCAGCCTGGGGCAGTGCAGGCCAGGATGCTTTGAATCTCTAGGAGTTCTGTGCCTCACCCAGGTTCTTAGAGCCGCCTAGTGTGAAGAAAAATTCCCAAAGCAGCACTGGCTGAGTCAGGCCTTGCACCTCCCTGGCTTCCAACCCACTTGGAGTAAAATCCAATCAAAATAGCCTCCTTCTTGGCACCCAAACCTGTCAGGCTGGTTCCTGCCGCAGGGCCTTTGCACTTGTTTTTCTCCTTGCCAGAAGCACTCTGACCTGCTCTTCCTGCAGCCTAGAGCTGCCAGTCACTGAGTTCTCAGGCCATGAGGTCACTCTTCCAGGAGGTCACCTGCTAAGGAGCCCTTTGTCTGCTTCATCTGTCCTTCATTGCCTGTGTTTTTCCCTTGTTCCTGGCTGGCCTTGGCTCCAGCAGTGCAGAGAGAAGGTAGGAGCTCTAGGTATGTGCTTGTGTGAGCTCGGTTATAAAGGTGAAGAGGACAAAGACAATCAGGTCAGTTCCTGTTCCAACCCGTGCAGTGTCCTATGAGGCCCAGGGGCAAGGACACAGAGTGGCCAGGAGACACACAGATGAACACACAGATAGACTGCTGCTCTGGGCCCCAGCTTGTGGTCAAGGAGAGGAAGTTTGACGACAACCAAAGGGCCATCCTTTTGTTCAGTCTCTCTCCAAAGGGCCACTGCACCCCCACTTTGGCTGTGACCTCTCTGTGCACAGTGTCACTTAAAGACTTACTGAGTTCCATGGCGAGAAAGAAAAAGAGATTGCAGGGGTCTGGAAAGATACCTCAGAGGAATAAGCACCAACCCGGCAAGTACAAGGACCTGAGTTCAATCCCTGGTCCCACATGCTGGGCATGTTGTCTTGGCCCCAGTTCCCTGGTTCTTGGCCCCAGATGCAATAAAAAATAAAAAGCAAAAAAAAAAAAAAAAAAAAAAAAAAAAAAAAAAAAAAAAAAAAAAAAAAAAAAAAAAAAAAAAAAAAAAAAAAAAAGGAAGGAAGGGAGGAAGAAAGAAAAAGAAGAAAGAAAGAAAGAAAGAAAGCTGGCAGCAGCTGAGGACCTCAGTATAGGGCACCAGCTCAGGGCGGGGGCAGGGAGCAGGTCTGTCTTCCTGGAAGAAACCACTGTGAAAACGAGACAGTGAGGACCAGTGAGAACCAGGACATGAGCAGGGCTTTGGGAGGCCCCGGGATTAAGCACAAAGGCTGGGAGCCTCCTTCCTTGGCTCCCATGGATTTGGAGAAGCTTAGGATTGCTCTGCTGCTGGAGAGAAGAAGGGAACTTGCTCTCTCCTCCTGTGCCCCTCTCCTTAGGGCAGCCTGAGGCCTCTGGGACACGGAGAAGGCCCCCTGATGGTGCTGGGGGGGAGCAGCAGCTGCCCAGCTTCAGCAGTGTGGGCGGTCTGGATCTGCCTCAGGACCTGTGTGAGGCTCTCTCCTTCCCTGCTTTCCCATGTAGGAGCCTGCCCCCTCCCTACCTGTTTTGCCAGCCCCGGCTCTGCTGTGTGGGGGCCCCACCCACGGACCCGCAGGAGCCTGCCCAGGGATAATAGCCTTCCTTCACTCCTCACTCGTGAGAAAGAGAATGAGGCCTCTAATAAAACCTGGAAGAAAAAAAAAAAAAAAAGCAGAAAGCCTGCCCACCACAGTTAGGTGAGGGAGGAAAGGGTAGGCATAGTCTCTCCGGAGCTTTTGAACACAAAGGTGGTAATAGGAGATAACCAGGCTGCCCTGGACCCACAGGTAACTCGAGTCTGGACAAGGGAGCTTGCTAGGGGACAGTCACACCTCTGCTCAAGAACCACCCAGACTTGGCTCTAAGGGTACAGCTCCTGTTCTCCGGCCTTCCTGTCCTCACTTGGCTTCCAGAACCAAAGGACTGTGTGGACAGCCAGCCTCCTGTGAAGCCACACCCAGGAGAGCCACAGGGAGCCCAGGAGCAAAACCATAGGCCTGACCCCAAGTCAACCCAGCCCACATGAGCTTATTCGATGCAAGCAAGGCTCAGTGGTCGGTTGGAAGCTCAGTCCTCTGTAGGGCACTGTGGCCTCTGGGGACCGATATGAGGTGTGGATCCTGGGTCTTCCCTTCCTGCACCTTGTTTTCCTCATCTGCCATGTAGGGATGATTAAACAGTCGATGCACAATAATTAGTACTTACATAAAAGTAGCTGTGGCAAGTCCTCAGGCCTGGTACATGAGAAGGGGATGGAGCTGCCACTTTGGGTTGGCTCCTTCCTGCCCTCCACCCATAGGAAGCATTCTGTGTTCCACCTGCATCTGCCTGCTCCATCTGTGGGTCTCAATGTGTCTGCTGGGCTCTGCACACCTCAGGCCTGCACACCCGCCCCATGCAACACATCGTCTACGGCTGCTTGAAGCTCTTGTGTGCTGTGCAGTGAACCCTTGCAGATGGTGTGGTAGTTAGCTTTTAGTCACTGTGGCCAAACGCCTACAGAGGACAACTTAGAGGAGGAGAGGTTTACTCTGGTTCAGAGGTTTCTGCATGTGCTGGGCTGGCAACTGCTGTAGCCTGAAGAGAAGCCAGATAGCATGATGGAAGGGCATCTCAGAAAAATGCCGCTCACTGTCTGGAAGCCCAGAAGCAGAAAGCAGGGCAAGGAGTTAGCGATGAAAGGCTAAGGGACAAGATATAGTCCCCAAGGTCACTCCCCCCAAGGTCCATACCTTTCCATACCCTTAGTCTCCTAGTTCCATCCTAATAATGCCATCACCTTTTGATCTCATCAACAGATTAATCCATAATGAAGTTAAAACTTTCATGATCCAATCATGTCCAAAAAGCCCACCCAACAGCAACCAAGCATTTAGCATGTGAGTTCTAGAGCCTCTTCAAGTTGGAACCATAGCCGGGCATGGTGGCACACACCTGTAATCCCAGCACTTGGGAGGCTGAGGCAGGAGGATCAGTGTGAGTTCAAGACCAGCCTGGGCTATGAAAGTGAGCTCAAGGTCAGCCTGAATGGCATAGCGAGACTCTGTCTCAAAAAGACCAAAAAAAAAAAAAAAAAAAGTTGAACCATAACACATGGCATTTCTCTCTCCTCCATCTGCAAGTAAAGTTGGTGGAATGAAGGATCTGCACTGCCTAATCATTATTTCTACACCTGGCAGAGAATCTTGGGTATTGGGCCAGTGAGATGGCTCAGCTGGCTAAAGCACCTGCTTAGGCAAGCTTAGGCAACCTCAGGGACCACAGTTGGATTCCCAGCACCATATGCTGCACCAGCCCTACCCCTAGGGCAGGCTGAACAAGCATATATATATATATATATATATATGGAGGGAGAGAGAGAGAATCTTGGGTATTATGTCAGTGTGTAGCAGGCGCCTGGTGAAGGGATGAGTGTGTGGATGAGGAAGGATGGATAGATGTCTAGGTGAGTGGAGGGTTGGACAGAAGTATGGATGAATGGATGAGTATGTGAATGGGTGAGGGGTGGGATGGAATGGTGGATGGGATGAACGGATGGATGGGTAGGTGAGCAGATAAAGGAATGATGGGTTTCTGATAGGAACATGAGTGTGTGGGTGGATGGATAGATGGGTGGATAAGGGAATGGTGGGTGGGTGGATGGATAAATGAATGGAGAATAAGAGTGGGAGATGGGGAGATGGAAGGATAAATGTATAGATAATGAATGGGTAGGTGAAGGATAGATAGATGGGTGGTGAATAGTTGGGTAGGTGATGAGTGAATGTATGAAGGATGAGTGGGCAGATAAGTGTTATGTGAGCCGGGCGAGGTGGCGCACGCCTGTAATCCCAGAACACGGGAGGCTGAGGCAGGAGGATTGGTGAGAGTTCGAGACCAGCCTGGGCTACAAAACTGAGTTCAAGGCCAGCCTTAACTGTACAGCGAGACCCTGTCTCAAAAAGACAAAAAAAAAAGGATAAGTGTTATGTGGGTACTTGGGTAAGTGGTAGGTAGAAGAGAAGGTGAAATTATACCAACAAAATGCCCTCGCTTTGGGGGGAAGGTTTAATTGAAGCAGGCTTTTAGAGGAGCAGAGAGGAAAGTATTGTGACAGAGGATAATGTTTAAAGGCACTTCCTCTTTGTGGGGTACCAGACTTGACCCTTCATCCTCAGGGCTTAGACGGCCATTTTCCCATCCTCAAGTCTACTTTCACTGGCAATTTTTTTCTAAATTTATTTTTTTTTCTTGTTTCAGAACTTTTGTTTGTTTGTTTTTGTTTAATTTTTATGGCCGGCTCAGCCTACCCTGAGGGCAGGGCTGGCACAGTATGTAGTGCCGGGGATCGAACCGTGGTCCCTGAAGCTGCCTAAGCTTTCCTAAGCAGGTGCTTTAGACCGCTGAGCCATCCTGCTGGGCCCTTGGCAATTCTTACTTGACGTTTAAAAACAGGTCACCTTCATAAATGGTGCCACATTTTAAAAATGAGAACAGGGCCCGGCGGGATGGCTCTGTGGTCTAAAGCACCTGCTTGGGAAAGCTTGGGCGGCTTCAGGAACCGCGGTTTGATCCCCCGGCACCACATGCTGCGCCAGCCCTATCCTCAGGGTAGGCTGAGCCGGCCATAAAAATGAGTGAATAAACAAACAAAGGTTCTGAAATAAGAAAAAAAAAAATTAAAAAAAAAGTGAGAACAGATTTTACACTGTGCATCTCTGGACTGTTGTAGACACAGCTCTGTGAAAATGGGTTGAATTAAATGGCCTTTAATACATAAAGAGACCCAAGCACAGAGAGGTTCAGAAAGTTGCCCAACACCTTCCATCTTGATAACTCAGCAAAGTCAGGTTTGAAGCCAGGAGTTGATTCAACTCCACACTTGCCCTCTGGGCACAGCGTGAAAAATGGGGTGAGGAGGGTACCCCGTGGTATGGGGATGGTCAGAGGCAAAGGTCCAAAGGCAAGAAAGTCATAGAACATTCTAAGGCTGCTGAGGAATTTCCCTCCACCAGAGGGCTTGTACTGGGCAGAGATGGGGCTGAAGCTAAAGTTGGCATGGAAGCCTGGAATGCTAAGCCTGGCAGGAGACACTGCTGGGGTGCAAAGGGCAATGCTAAGAGATGTAGTGGCACAAAAGGGCATGCTTTTTTGAGCTCAGAAGGCAGCAGGTCAGGGCACTCCCGGGAGGAACAAAGACCGTGCGCTTGAGAGAAACAATCCAAACATTATCTTGAGGTAGGATTGTTGGGCCTCAGCCTCCCTGTACATTTTTCCTGGAGTTCCTTAGTCACCTCCTGGCCCCTGGAAGGGACTCCCCTTCTGCCAAGTGGCTAGCCAGGTGGGCCCTGATGCAGCAGTGCAGAGAGTTGGCCGCACAGGGCGGTGGACCTTGCCTTCTGCGCCCCTCCCATCTTCTCCCTGCTCCCCCTCCTACTGTAGGATAAGTAGGATATCTTATCTGTAGGATAAGTGCTTTCCTGGCAAGCACAGGGTCCTGAGTTCAATCCCTAGTACTGCCAAAAAAAAAAAGGTTTGAGCTGTGCCACTAAATAGCTTTATGACTCAGAGCAAAGGTTCTTGATGCTCTGAGCCTGTTTTCTCTCTATAAAATGGTATATGCCATCTAATTCCCAGGAGGAAGCGGGCAGGAAAGACACTGAGGGGGCCATGGAGGGCACCTATTGGGCCATAATAGGGCACAGGAATTCCAGGTCTGTCTCTCCTCCCTCTTGGCCTCAACTATTCTCCCCCTCCCTTCTCTTCCCCTTCTGCCCTGCCCTTCCCTGCCCCACCCACCCCAACCTTCCTTTCCTTTGCACTATTTTATGTTTTATTTTGGGAAAGGATCTTAACAAGTTGCCCAAGGCTGGCTTGATAGCTCAGCAGACTAAAGTGCCTGCTTAGGCAGAACGCAGTGGGTGGGGTTCGATCCCCAGCATGTAGTGCTGGCCCCACCTGTGGGACACACTGAGACAGTGATTGAGACTGGATGTGGTGGCCTGTACCTGTAATGCCAGCACTTGGGAGGCAGAAAACAGGAGAATCACTACTAGTCCAATGTACATAGTGAGACCCTATAGACCCTGTTCTTTTTTTTTTATTTTTTTATTTATTTTTTATTTTTTTTAAATTTTTGAGACAGGGTCTCACTGTGCAGTTCAGGCTGGCTTTGAGCTCACTTTTGTAGCCCAGGCTGGTCTCGAACTCACAACGATCCTCCTGACTCAGCCTCCCAAGTGCTGGGATTACAGGCATGAGCCACCACGCCCGGCTTTTTTTAGAATTTTTAAAAATTTTATTGTTTTCTTGTTTCAGAACCTTTGTTTGTTTATTCACTCATTTTTATGGCCAGCTCAGTCTGCCCCAAGGACAGGGCTGGTGTAGCATGTGGTGCTGCGGATCGAACCGTGGTCCCTGAAGCTGCCCAAGCTTTCCCAAGCAGGTGCTTTAGAGGACTGAGCCATCCCGCCGGGCCCCCTTTTTTTTTTTTTTTTGTGGGA
>PVJA010055374.1:0-11173 GCA_004027025.1 Myocastor coypus | reverse complement strand
GAACTCGCATCAATCCTCCTGCCTCAGCCTCCCGAGTGCTGGGATTACAGGCGTGAGCCACCACGCCCGGCCCCAGGAAGTGTAATTTGAACTGAGAATTTTTTTAAAACTTAGGATTGTCCTAGGTATCAAATAAAGAAGTAGTTCTGCCTCTGGTGGATAATTTCATAAGAGGGGCAACAGACAATGTCAGAGTAAGAATTTACTGTGCTCCTTAGCTTCTTTCAAAAGACTAGGAAATCTATTTTCAAATATAATATAAAAACTATACAGAAAAAAACTACTGCTTACTATTACTCTATTAATAATCTTATAAAGCAATAATCTTTCACATTTGGTTTTGCCAGAAGGATGTACATATAATATTTTTGGCTGGCTCAGGCTGCCTTAAGGGTGGGTCTGGGAATCGAATGCGGGGGTGGGGAAGTGGGGGTTGGCGTGTCCAACCCCCTCCCCATGCCTGACTGGGATTGCTGGCACAAGCACTTAAACCATTGAGCCAAACTGAAAGCCCCCTGGTTTTGCCAAAAGGAACTTGCAATAAACCAAAAAAAATACATAAATTAAAATCATAGAAAACAAACGCTTCATAGTTTAAGTGTTAAACAGAGGAAGGAAAACTTCATAGCAATATTAGAAGAATGAAAGGAAAGAAGGAAGGGAGGGAGGGAGGGAGGGAGGAAGAGGAAGGAGGAGGGTGGGAGGGAGGGCGGGAGAGGGGAGGGTGGGCAAGCACCCAGCACACTTACTCGCAGCTGGCAAGCGTGGACAAAGAGGCATCCATCTTCTCTATCGGGGGGATCTGCGCATACAGCTTTATCTCTTTGGCTTCCGATGGCTTCTGACCAGTTTTCTCTTCCTGTGGGAAAAATTAATTTGGAACAAAATGACCCCGAGTTATAATGAGCAACAAGAGGCCAGAGTTTCTCAAGGCCTTTCAATGCTTATTTCTTTTTTTTCTTTTTTTTTTTTTTGCTTTTTGAGACAGGGTTTCACTATGCAGTTCAGGCTGGCCTTAAGCTCACTTTTGTAGCCCAGGCTGGTCTCGAACTCACATCGATCCTCCTGCCTCAGCCTCCCGAGTGCTGGGATTACAGGCGTGTCAATGCTTATTTCTAAACAACTATCAGAATTTAATACCTGTTTAACAAGCATTCACCACTGACATGGTGGAGCCCTTAATTGCTGACCCTAACAGGGAGGCTTTCACATGGCTGAATAAGGTAACTATTATCTTACCAAGTGAAATTAAGGCGAAAAGATGGTAACTTTTTACAGTACTTAGGGTAACTGATATGCATAGACAAGACATAGGTTCAATTCCTGGCACCCAGGCTGCGCTGGCCCTGTCCCTGGGCATGCCAAGCAGGTGACAGGGTACAGGTGTGGTGGAACACACCTGGGGAGGCTATGCATCAGAGCTGCATAGTGAGACCTTACACCAAACACGTAAAAATCTTTTTAGAAGATAATTTATACAGGTGTTTCAATTAATAAACAAGATCAAAATACCACAAAAACATCTCCCTAAGAAGAATTCATTGGCCGGGCATGGTGGTGCAAGCCTGTAATCCCAGCACTCGGGAGGCTGAGGCAGGAGGATCAGTGTGAATTCGAGACCAGCCTGGGCTACGAAGTGAGCTCAAGGCCAGCCTGAAATGCAGAGAGAGACCCTGTCTCAAAAAGACAAAAAGAAAAAAAAAAAATTCCTTGTTCCCAAAAAGTCCTTTTCAGGGGCCCGGCGGGATGGTTCAGTGGTCTAAAGCGCCTGCTTGGGAAAGCTTGGGCGGCTTCAGGGACCGCGGTTTGATCCCTGGCACCACATGCTGCGCCAGCCCTGCCCTCGGAGTGGGCTGAGCCGGCCATAAAAATGAGTGAATAAACAAAGGTTCTGAAACAAGGAAAAAAAAAAAACAAAAAAACAAAAAGTCCTTTTCGTAAATGCCAGATTCATGCCCATAAGACCGACTACTTTGTCATCTCATCTTTTTCTAAGCACAGTTCAACTTAAATTAGAATCCCAGGGTAATAGGAATTTTAAAAGACACTCTCTTTCTGATGCACTTGTGAGCAAAGCTGCCTGCTGCTCTCTCACTTCTAGAGTCTATCTCATAGTTGCATTCTAGTACCAAGCAGATCACTTAGGTTCCCCGCCTACGCGACCTGTCACTACTTTCAGATCGCCTCATTACTTAAGAGTTACTTCCATCATCCTAACAGAACTTGGAGTTCAGAGACTGTTGCCTTTGCCTTCTTAGATTTCCTATATTCTAGAGCAGCATAAGGTACAGAGGAAGCTCACTTAAAAATTCAAATCATCACACATCAAAAATGGAAAATATTTGCAATCGACTGAACAAGAAATCTGAGGCCTACATACAACGCTTAATTTGTCTATACATTTGCAAATTAGGAGAAAGGTAAGTCACTGTTTTTGGTTTGTTTGTTTGGTTTGTTTGTTTGTTTGTTTGTTTCGAGACCAGAGTTTGAACTCATGACCTTGCACTTGCCAGGCAGGCACTTGTGCCACGGAGCTATCCTGGGCCCCTAAACTAGGAGAAAGGAATCTGACACCCAGGGGCAACATGAACGCACAAGGTGCCAGACACTGAAAGAGACACACTGCACGTTTTCACTCATGCATGAAAGGTGGGACAGGAACAGTGCCAACCGGAGGCTGGACAGAGACTAGGGCAGGGGAGAATGAAAAGGGGTTTGAGGCTGGGGAGCTAGCTCAGGCACACAAGTGCCTGCCTGGCAGGTGCAAGGTCCTGAGTTCGATCCCTGGTTCCACAAAAAAGAAAAAAAGAAGCAGTTCTGGAGTCTGGGCCTGGTGGTGCACAGCTGCAATCCCAGCACTAGGGAAGCAGAAAACAGGAGGATCACTGAGTGTGAGCTGCACAGTGAGACTCTGCACCAAAAAGCAAAAACCCTTAAAAAAGAGGTTCAGGGATACAGCTCTGCAGGATAGGGCCTGCCTGGCAAGCACAAGGTTCTGAGTTCAATCCTGGTACCAATCAACCAGCCAACAAACACAAACAGCACCAAATTACAGTGAGCTAAGGGGACTAAGCTCCACTTTCCATAGTACAGCAAGATGACTAGTGTGAACGTTAATGTGTTATGTATTTCAAAGAGCTGTAAGGAGATTCTGAATCTTCTTACCATAAAGAAATGATAGCAGAAACGCTACACATGATACAGCCCAACAGCTGCTAGATGATACAAAAAATAACATGAGATTGAGTGGAGCCAATGAAAATACAATGACAAAAAAATCTGTTCATAAACGTCATTACAGAAAACTTAGCTATAGGGAAAAAGAATTTGACATATAGATAAATGAGGAACACAGAACTACAATTATCCATGATAAAAAAATTCACAGCAAGTCATATAATAATCAAAATTCTAAAAATTCAACACAAGAATAGAATAGTAAAAGCAGTTAGGGAGGGGCCTGGCAGGATGGCTCAGTGGTCTAAAGCGCCTGCTTAGGAAAGCTTAGGCAGCTGCAGGGACTGCGGTTCAATCCCTGGCACCACATGCTGCGCCAGCAGCCATAAAAATAAATAAATAAACAAACAAACAAAAGTTCTGAAACAAGAAAAAAAAAGCAGAGAGAAGAAACAATTAACCTATAAAAGAAAGCGCAAAAAAAAAAAGAAAGCTCAGCAGAATCACAGGGCTAGTGGTCAATACACTGTGTCAGCATGGCTGGATCTCCTGCATGGTTCCACATCCTGGACCGTGGGGGCCCTGCCCTAGGGCGTGGGGGGCATCCCAGAGTGACTCAGCACAAAAACCATATATGAAGAGGTTAAGGCCGGGCGTGGTGGCTCACGCCTGTAATCCCAGCACTTGGGAGGCTGAGGCAGGAGGGTTGGTGCGAGTTCGAGACCAGCCTGGGCTACAAAAGTGAGCTCAAGGCCAGCCTCAACTGCACAGCGAGACTCTGTCTCAAAAAGACAAAAAAAAAAAAAAAAAAAAAAAGAGGTTAAGGAAGGATTCTGTGCTCCACTTCCCCAGAGGAACTTCAGTCTTCGCAGTCAGCTTGGACATCGTCTCCTGGCTTCCAGTGCAGACTCCTGGCCTCTGGCTTGGGTCCCTCAGCTTTCAGTCACGGATTCATCAGCCTTCCATCCCTTCTGTCACAGACCCATCAGCTGACTGATACAGACTTGCACAGAAAACTGCAGAGAGCATCAGACCTTGGCGCTGATCCTTCAGTCTCATGCCGACATTCTCTGCACACTTCCTCATCCAACTTTGCCGCTGACCGTCGCAAGCCAATCTTGTAATTTCTTGTACATGTGCACATCTTGTGTTATATCTGTTCCGTTAGTAAAACCCTGACTAAAACAACAGGTGATTTCTCAATAAGGGCCTCAAGAGAAGGAGAGCTTGTAGTAAAGTACTTCAAACCCCAAAAAGAAACAACTTTCAAACCAGACTGATATACCCTGCAAAACTATCTTTCAAGATAGATGGAGAAATAAAATACTTTCATGACAAAGAACACCTGAAAGAAATTCAGGAACACAAAACCAGCACTCCAACATGATTCAAAGGCTATTGTAGAGAGAGACAGCAAGGGTTACAACTTCAAGAGCTCCAAGAGGAAGAACCCACCAGGCAAGGCAAGCAATTAAATGGACAGGAGGGGCAGAGAAGGAGCGAACAACTGGAAAATAAGGTTAGCCAGTACATGTCAGTTATCACCACTAATGTCAATGGTCTTCATTCATCAGTCAATAGAAAGCAGAGCAGCAGAATGGATCGGGAAGCAAGATTCAACAACATGCTGCATGCGTGAAACGTTTAATCCCCCCCAAATCCATAGACTGAAAGTCAAAGGGTAGAAAACAATTCGCCATAGCAACCGGTAAGAACAAGGGCAGCTACTCCGCTTGCAGGCAGAGTGGGCTTCAAGCTAAGACAGGATCAAGGGTTCGAGAACATCACCACCTCCCCATAAAGGGAGCAATCCAAGAAGAGATAACAACCATGGATATGTATGCAACAAATACCAATACACCTGGCTATGTCAAACAAATATTAACAGACACAAAAAATCAAATAAGCACTAGTACAACTGTACTGAGGGACCTCAATATCTCACTGTCACAAATAGACAGGACATCCAGACAAAAAATCAAAAATGAAATATTAGAACTTAATGAAACTTTCAAATGAGCAGACCAGTAATGTCTACAGAGTGCTCTACTCTATAACATCAGAATACGCATTCTTCTCAGCTGTGCAAGGGACTTTCTACAAAACAGATCACATAGTAACTCATACATAGAGCATGCTTAAGTGAATGCAAAGTAACTGGAATCATCCATGAATATTACCAGACCCTAGTACAATGAAATGGGAAATCATTAGCAAGAGAAATCACAAGAACTTCATAAACACAAGGAAATTGAGTAACAGCCTCCTGAGCAACCAGTGGGTTGCAGATGAAATTAAATAACAAATTAGATAATTTCTATAACTAAATGATAATGCTAATACGAAATACCAGAACTTATGGGACACTATGAAAGCAGTCTGACGAGGGAAACTTACAGTGGTAGAAATCCATATCAGGAAAACAGAGTGAGCTCGGATAAACAACTTAATCTGGAGCCTTATTCTTACAGAAAAGGAAGAGCAGGTCAAGCTCAAAGCTCATATGAGGGAGGAAAGTATAAAGATCAGTACAAAAATTAATGCAATGGAGAATGAGAAAACAACACAAAGAATCAATAGATCAAAGAGTTGGTTCTTTGAAAGACTGAATAAAATTGACAAATCCCTAGCCTATTTAGCCAACCTTATGAAAAAAGGAAAGAAAAGGCTCAAATCCATGCAATTAGGAATGAAATAGATGAATCCCAACAGACCCTGAAGAAATCCAGATCATCTGTACCGACTTCAAGAACTTATATTCTAATAAGATGGAAGATGCAAAACAAATGGACAGATTCCTAAGTACATCTGACTCATCAAAGCTGAATCAAGAAGATATAAAACCACCATAGTCAATGAAATTGAAGATGTAATTAAAAAATTAGCAATAAAGGGGCTGGCAAGATAGCTCAGTGATCTAAAGTGCCTGCTTAGGCAAGCTCAGGCAATGGCAGGGTCCAAGGTTTGATCCCTGGCACCACATGTGGCGCCAGCCCCACCCCGAAGGCAGGCTGAGCCAGCCATAATAAAAATAAAGTCTTTTTAAAAAGCATTTTTTAAAAAACCTGAAATGATAAACATTAAAAGGCAATGAGATGTCACAGTGTCAGCCCCACAAACATGTATAATTATGTCAGTAAAGATTCTTTTATTTATTTTTTTTACTGTGTTTCTATTTTTTTTATTTATTGTGATTACAAGTGTGCACTACAACACCTAGCTTATTTTGATTTTTATTAGTACATGTTTGCAATACATATAATTATATTCATTTTAGGAATATTATTCTATTCTGTACTTAATGTATTTCATTCTAATTTTTATTTTTAATTCATTAATTTTGTATTTTAGGGAAGGGTCTACAGAGTGTTCAGCGTCTCACTGCTAGGTCAGACTCATAGGGATCTGCCTGTTTACAGCCTCCCAGGAGCTGGGATTACAGATGTGCACCACCGTGCCCAGTCTCAAATGCCCTCTCAGTGTTCCCCAGGGGTGGAGCCTGAAAGGCAGGCTCAGGGATCGAACCCCCAGCCTTTAATCTGCTGAGCGATTTGGTTGGCCTTTCATTCTAATTTTTATTATTTCCTTTCTCTTGCTTGCCTTAGGTTTTCTTTTTCTATTTTTTTTTTGTTTGTTTGTTTGTTTCTACAACATTTTATTTTATTTTATTTTTGTCTTTTTGAGACAGGGTCTCACTATGCAGTTCAGGCTGGTGTCGAACTCACACTGATCCTCCTGCCTCAGCCTCCCAAGTGCTGGGATTACAGGCGTGAGCCACCACGTCCGGCCTGAGTAAAGATTCTTTTAAATGTTAAAAACAGATATTGGATTAACCAATAAAAGAGTGAGCCTGATGCCTTCAAATAATCTTAAAGTCAAACACTGATGATGATCAGCCAGAAATGGAAGTTACACGCCAAAGGAGAAAACAAAAATTCCACTAGTTATTAAAAGTAAGTAAGCTGGGCACGGTGGCGCATACCTGTAATCCCAGCACTCAGGAGGCTGAGGCAGGAGGATCGGTGTGAGCTCGAGGCCAGCCTGGGCTACAAAAGTGAGCCCAAGGCCAGCCTGAACTGCATAGCAAGACCCTGTCTCAAAAACACACAAAAAATAAATAAATAAAAATAAGAAAAACCAAATCTGAGTCTACTCCTACTCCATACTACTTTTCCTTAATAAAATATATTTTATTAGGTATTTAATCAAACAGAAATGAACTTTAAAAATGCAATTATAGTACACAAGAAATTTATAAGCACTAAGACAATAATGAAAATATTTCGGGGGGCTGGGGAGATAGCTCCGAGGCACAAGTGCCTGCTGGGCAAGTGCAAGGTCGTGAGTTCGAACCCTGGTCCCACAAAAAAAAAAAAAAAAGAAAATATTTCATTATTCAGTTCACTTTTTTTCTGCTCCCCAAGTACAAGGTAGCAAAGCTCCTAAAAGACTTTTATCCAAACACTTTACAAAAGCAAAGTGTTCAACATTATTAAACAAACTACAGAGCATAAACAAAGAAGTTATTACTAGGCACAGACATTCAAGAGGCATCTCTGTAATCTATCCAAATTCTTTCTGAAACCCTAAATTACAATCTTCGAAATTATAGAACATCACAATACTCAAAATATTTATAGTGAGCCAGGCATGGTGGTGCACACCTGTAATCCCAGCACTTGGGAGGCTGAGGCAGGAGGATCGGTGTGAGTTCGAGACCAGCCTGGGATACAAAAGTGAGCTCAGGACCAGCCTCAACTGCATAGCAAGACCCTGTCTCAAAGAAACCAAAAAGAAAGAAAGAAAGAAAGAAATTTATAGCTAATAATCTTTTTTTAGGGTTAGCAGGAATGAAACTCAGGACCTTGCACTTGCCAGGCTGGGGCTATGCTGCTGAGCTATACCCAGTCCTATCATGTATTTCTTCACAATGTGTTTTCCTCCCTAATATTAGTAAGTCAGTATTTTTGCTCCACACTGTTTTTGCTGTCTGTATGTGACTTACACTGGTCTCCGTTGGCTGCTTATGCTCCCACTTTTATGAGGCTAAAACCATTTTTCTTTTTTTTTTTGTCTTTTTGAGGCAGGGTCTCACTATGCAGTTCAGGCTGGCCTTGGGCTCACTTTTGTAGCCCAGGCTGGTCTCGAACTCACACCGATCCTCCTGCCTCAGCCTCCCGAGTGCTGGGATTACAGGCGTGTGCCACCACGCCCGGCTTAAAACCATTTTCTAGCTGAAGCCTAGACCCAAGACAGTGACCCTTTTACAGCTCTCGGTGACACAGAAATCCTGCAGCAGCATGCATGCTGGAAGACTGCCACAGTAGGTCTGGATAATCTATAATACACCGCTGTCGCTTTAAATGACAGGCATGGGAACACCCACTCGGGATCCCCTCCTGTCTCTCTCTTGGACAGGAGCTTTCTTTCTCTCAGTCAATATGTCCTGCTCAAAATAAATAAATAAATAAATAAAATGACACACATGTATCTGTCTTACTAACCTGTTGTGAAACTGTCTCATCGCTATTTCTTTCTCATTAATATTAATTTAAAAAAGTAAAAAAATAACATGCAGTGTAATGGTGACAAAGCTGAAATAGAAAATATAACATCTCAGTCATTTTTATACCAATAGAAGAATCAACCTTTCCATTACTACAATTTCAACCAGTCAGAAGTTTTTAATCTGAAATTTTTAGGGTGATGTATGAAGACACACTTGCAGTTACAAAAAAATAATGCAAGTGGTGGAGGTACAGGGCGCTTCCCTCGAATGTGTGAAGTCCAGGGTTCAATCCTCGGTTCGTAAAACAAAAAGAAGGACCCCAAGAGACACGTTATATAGTTTGTCCACTTTCCTCCCAGGGTTATTTTTTCTGTTCAACGCCAGTAGTTTATATGACAGGACAGCAACAATGCATAGTTATCTTTAAATTGAAAATAAAAAATAACTCTTTAAGAGAAAACACAGTGGTGTACAACTAAGGTATTACCATTAGTAACACCATCAACTTTATTCAGACAGTTGCCAATGTAGTGGGCTTATGTGAATTGCAAATGTGCACACATGTGCGTGTAAGAAGCCCTATACAATTGTGTGCTGCAGTAGTAGCAGTGTGTGACTGAATCTAGGGCCTTGCACACCGTGGGCAAGTGTTCTGGCACTGAGCCACAGCTCCAATCCTATGCCGTTTTATCCCTGTGTAGCTTTATCCATCCATTACCACAGTTCTATTTCCAAAGGATCCCTTGCACTGCATGGTCAGACTCACAGAACTACACATTTTCCTTGAATGCTTATTCCTATTTATTTATTTAGATACATGGTCTCCCTATGCAGTTCAGACTTGGAGTGATCCTCCTGTCTCAGCCTCCCCAGTGCTCAGTTTACAGGCATCACCATCACGCCCAATTTTGGTGGCTGGCATGCCCTGGGTTTCGGGCAGGAATGGCATTTGGTATCAAGCTCAGTGGACTAGGCACCTGCACAGGCAAGCGCAGTGCTCGGGGTTGGATCTCTGGCACCACATGCTGCGCCTGCCACGGAGACTGGCTGTGGCTGTGCACGCACGCCTGCAATCCTAGTGCTGGGAGGCCACAAACAGGATCACCTGAGTCCTGTACGGTGAGACCTGGTGCCAAAACATAAATAAGAAAGAAAGACTCATATACTTACCCATCTGGCTAAGGCTTCTTTGATTGTTGTTGCTTTTGCCTTAAAACAAAAAAGAAAAAAAAAAGATGAGGAAAAAGAAACAAGGTCGACTGTACTGGTGAGATTTTATTTATTTTAATGCAATAGTTATTTAATGTTTTTTTTTTTTTTTTTTTTGGTGGGACCAGGGTTCGAACTCACGACCGGGGATCGAACTGTGGTCCCTGTGTTGCCTAAGCTTGCCTAAGCAGGTGCTTTAGACTACTGAGCCATCTCACTGGCCCCAATAGTTAACCTTAGATTCTATCATTAAAATGATTAATTTCTTTCTTTGATACTTTATAGGTCAAATGTTTTCAGCTCTGAAATCAGAATGTTTTTAAATACCTTTCAGAGAAAATAGAAAATCATTATGTAATGCCCATATATTTCATTCCCACATGGTTTACAAAAAAGTATAGCTTTCAGAAGCTGATTTTGCCAGATGTGGTTGCAGAAGCCTGTAATCCCAGTGCTTGGGAGGGTAAAGTAGGAGGATTGGTGCAAGTCTGAGACCAGCCTGGGCTACAAAAGTGAGCTCAAGACCAGCCTGAACTGCATAGTGAGACCCTGTCTCTTTTTTTTTCTTGTTTCAGAACCTTTGTTTGTTTATTCACTCATTTTTTATGGCCAGCTCAGCCCGCCCCAAGGGCAAGGTTGGCACAGCATGTGGTGCTGGGGATTGAACCGCGGTCCCGGAAGCCACCCAAGCTTTCCCAAGCAGGGGCTTTAGACCACTGAGCCATACCGCCAGGCCCAAGAGACCCTGTCTCAAAAAAAAAAAAAAAAAAAAAAAAGAAAGAAAGAAAGAGAAAACCAGAGCAGCTGGGTGTGGTAGTACACTCCTGTAATCTCAGCACTCAGGAGGCTGAGGTAGGAGGATTATTTTGGGTTCAAAGCCAGCCTGAGCTATACAGTGAGTTCAAGGCCAGCCTGCACTACACTGGAAGTCCTTGTCTCAAAAACCAAAATAGAACAAAGGGGTTGGTGAGATGGCTCAGCAGTCCAAAGTTGAAATAGTAGGTGTGCTTGTATTTCTGGAGCTCCCCAACACTACCAGTTTGCAGTCTCAGCTGCATTCAGCTAGTGGCTGATTGTGTTCTCTATTTGATTTTTAATAATCTCTTCAGAATTACCTAGGGCCAGCCAGGCATGGTGGCGCATGCCTGTAATCCCAGCACTCGGGAGGCTGAGGCAGGAGGATCAGTGTGAGTTCCAGCCTGGGCTACAAAAGTGAGCTCAAGGCCAGCCTGAACTGCATAGTGAGACCCTGCCTCAAAAAGACAAAAAAAAAAAAAA
>PVJA010055373.1:0-11207 GCA_004027025.1 Myocastor coypus | reverse complement strand
TTTTTTTTTTTTTTTTTTTTTTTTTGTCTTTTTGAGACAGGGTCTCGCTATGCAGTTCAGGCTAGCCTTGAGCTCACTTTTGTAGCCCAGGCTGGTCTCAAACTCGCACCGATCCTCCTGCCTCAGCCTCCCGAGTGCTGGGATTACAGGCGTGAGCCACCACGCCCGGCCTTACATGTGATTTTTTAAAAATGTCCGTGAAGCTGATAAAACATTGTTGTCATGCTTAGATCTAATCTGCAGTATTGTAGGAAAGAGACTCATGACAGGTGACTGACTCTGTCAGCCACTGCCCTGGTGCTGCAACAAGATACCAGATACCCACAGTTTAAAGAGTTTTATTTTGGCTCCTGGGTCAGGAGACCTAGTCCACGGTCAGCTGGCCCCAGTGCAGATGAACACTATAGACAGATGTGGTGAAAAAAAGATGCTCAGTTCACGATGGTCAGGAAGCTCAGCAGGGGACAGCACCACCCCAGAAACTAGCCAGAGAGAGACTCCATGGAATTCTTGAAGTTATGTCTTCATGACCTTAAGAGTCAGCCAGGAGTGTGCGCTGTCCAGAACAGTTCTGCTCCACCCGGAAGAGCTCGAAGTATTTCTGCTCACATTTCAAGTGAACCATGAGAATATCTTGAAATGAAATCATAGGATTCTTTTTTGATTATTTTTGGATTTTTTATTTTTTATTTAGTATTTATATGTGGATTTGAAAGATTTAGAGACTAGATTTAGTGTTTCTTCATGACTACTGTGTCTTATAAAAACTTGTGTCAGCTCAGTTCTACCTGGAAGTTGCATTGGATTTGAAAAAAATATAAAAATATGAAAAAAAATTAGTTAAGTTTGCCTTTAGTTCAGGAAACTGAATGATCTTAAGCCACTTATCCCTATAAATACGTTCCATGAGGCATTTCAACCAAGTGATTGTTTTTAATAAGTCCCTCTAAGAATTTCTCAAGCATTATTTCAGGTCATTGTTGGAAATGCATTGGTTATTATAACAGTATTGTAGCATCCATGTGGGCTTACATGTGCATACTGTGTGTGTGTGTATCTGAATTTCTATTAATGAGAACTATGATTTTCTTTATATCTCTGATTTTGTCCTTCATATTGTAATCTTCGCCTATTATGCAAATTAGTTTCTATCTTGAGCATCCAAATTAAAAAGCAACATATGGACAACCAGGTGTACCTTTTATAAAAAAGAATTTGAAGATAAAGGAAAATAATTTTCAGAGCTAAACTCTTGTACTGTATACTTTCTTCTTAAAACATAGCGATTAATCGAGTGGTACTTGATAATTTTCTTTTGAAGATATGTAGAGCTCACATTTCTTCTTTCCATTCCTAGGTGTTATTTAAAGAACAATAAATATACAAATATTTTTAACATGTAAACCCAGGAAAATATTAGATCCTCCCAAACATAGAGGTGTGTGATTTTCTTTCTTTTTTTTTTTTGAGTGATTGAAGACACTAGCGAACCTTGTGGACCTGATAGAATGTAGGACTCAGATCTCACCGATCAGAAAAGGACTGGCCAAATGCAAGTCCTGGGGCTCAGGTCCACCATGGAAGCCACCTGCTTTGGCCCCAAGAGCAGCTCAGCCCAGCTGCATCAGACAGCAGCTCGGAGCATCTGTAGAACGCAGGGGAGATGTGAGCAGAGCTCTGCTTTTAGGGGGTAATTTGTATCTGAGGAAGGGGGAAATCCTCCACATTTAAAACTACAAAGAAAAAGAAAACAGGCATAATAAAATAACATAGTTCATATAGATTTTATCTCACTAAGATAGTGGTAAGCAAACCAAAAGAATTTACTCATAAATTTGTGTCTATGAGAAAATTTCAGAGATTCAGAAATACTGCCCTGCCTGCATTTGCAATGCTAACACCCCTCTTCCCCAACACACATACACACACCCCTGGGAGAAAGAATGAGGTGACAGAGGGAGAAAGATAGAGAGACCTCGACCTACAGATATATCTCTCTGATCTAATGAAAAATGAGCCTGTGTAAAAATGAGCAAACAAAAGAAACAAAGAAATGATCTATTAATCCGAGTGTCTATCTTCTAAGTAGAGCAATGGAGTTAATGATAGCCCGAAACACATGAGGAAAGGTGGAAGTGTGCGTCACTCTGAGGAGACAGCAGGGTGTGGGAGGCAGGGGAAGAGGGCAGCTTTGGTCTGGAGAGAGTTCTACTGAGATGCAGCAGAACCCAAGTGACTGTGTGGCGAGGCATGGGTGCAGAGCTGGTGCGGGGAGGGGGGGGGGCGTTGGGTTCACTTATTGAAAAATACGGAGCTCAGATAAGCACCGTAGAGGTTTCCCAGGTCCTTGTAGCCTTTAAATACCTGATGACATTTCCTGGGCTTTTTTTTTTTTTTTTTTTTTTTTTTTTTTCTGGCAGGGGTCATTCTTTTATTCAAAGGACTATGCTGAAAATTCTCATTTGCAATCTATTTGATTTGTTTGGGGTCTTAAGAATTGGTATCTCTAGAAAGTTTTCTTCATCTTATTCTGGAATATATGAAATACTGGCTTTTTATCTCTTAACTCCACAGATTTACGGTCTGTGTGACTGGGCCTACAGCAGCCTCTGTCTTCTGTGACGCAGGGTGTGTGGAGTAAAGCAGCTACAGGCAAGCCAGCCCCTGGCTGCGGCTTTCCCTGGTGCTCATGCGTGTGGGAGCAGCAATTAATCAGGCTGTGAAGGGCACTTTGCTGCAGGTTCTGGATTCTCTGCTTTACCGTAAATAAAATGTCAATGCTAAGGAAAGAATGAGGTGACTGCCATGGAAGGACAAAGGCATCTGATCCATCCCTCACTCCTTGGGTACACGTGTAAAGGAACCAAGGCCATAAGACTGCATTACATTGGGAAAAGAACAGGCAGGGAGAAATGCAGGAGCAACGGAGGCTCAGACAGGAGGACTACCAGGTGTGGTGGTGCGTGCCTGTACTCCCCACACTCTGGCGGCTTAAGGCAAGATTACGGTGAATTCAAAACCAGGTCAGGCTACAGAGTCAGCTCAAGGCCAACATGAATTGCATAGTAAGACCTTGTCTCAGAAAGGAGAGAGAGAGAGAGAGAGAGAGAGAGAGAGAGAGAGAGAGAGAGAGAGAGAGAGGGAATTTGGAAATCCCATCTATTCTCATCCAAATACTGAGGTAGAAATCTTCAGGTGGCCTTATTCTTTGATCTTCCCAATTAAATGGTATCATATCACTGGCTTTTCTGAGTATAGCTGACAGACAGTGCTTCAGAGAAATTCTCAGACTTTATAATAACCAGAATCAGATTCTCATAGTAAATCATTAATATTCCATATATGCATAATTTCTTAATAGTTCTACTTCCATGGAAAACCATAATATATAACAGGTAGACACAGAACAATTTACCAGATAACCTAATGTGTTAAAAATGATGAAGGGAAGATCCCTTCCTTGTTGGAAAAGACTTGCAAATATGGGAAGGTGAAAAGTAGAGCAACCTCTGTAGCATCAGAGGGGAAATGTATTAGCGTGGACTCATCTTTTTACATGTGTGTTTGCACACGTGCAAGTATGAATGTGTGTGAGCACATGTCTGCCAGGAATACATGTGTGTATACATATTCATTAGTGACAGAAATGGAGAGGGGTTTCAACACTAACGGGCAAACACAGTGCTTGGAATGTGGCATCCCAGGGCCACACTCCAGTAAAAGAAGCAGTGCCCCTCTCCTGAACAGGAAGAGGACACATCCGGTTAAGTCTGGACTCTGCTGCCACAGGACAAGGCAATGTTCAAAGGATGGTAAAGAAATTAAATAAGGACAGAAGTCTCTTTTAATGATGTCTCTACTGAGTAAATGGTAGAATCTAAACAAACATGTTATTTATTCTAACACATTTTAATCCACTGAATGAGACCTTAAACTTGTCAATCAAATAATTTTAAAATTCCATCAGTCTCAAAATCTTTATATAATTATAAACTTTCTGGTTAAAAAATTCTTCATAATTATGTAATAGAGAATTGAAATGTTTTGGACAGAGAACCTTTACCAAATTATCAAATGATCAAAGCAAACATCTTCAATAAAGGGCAAATGAAAATCATAGTACATTCTGTGATGCAGGGAGAAAACAGAACAGCTTCTGTGAGAGGTGCTTAACCTGAATTTACACACGGAGCAGCTGAATAAACGGCAGCCAAAAGGGAGGAGCAGCTGAACATCTGGCCTGGTAAGGTCGCGAACGAGGAGGGCACTAGGACTTTTCCACAAGGAAGGATGACGTTGAGATTAAAATCTAAAGGCAGGGATTCTGAACTGAACTCCGTGACAAGGACATTGAGACATGATGACAAATCAGAAATATAATATCGTTGTTTGGGGGAAATCTGCCACTTATCCTATATCCATACTGGAGAATGTTTCTGAAGGAATGAATATTTGAGAAAATGTAGATTGGAAAGACTGCAATTTCAGCTGAGTTAAGAAAATAATTTTCTCTACCTCAACTGCTTTAGTGTTTTAAAAATAATTCAGAAATACTTTTGTAGGCAATCAGATTGAAAAATCCAAATATCTTAAAATGAATTATGTAGTTCAAAGTTAACAAAGTAATGTTAACATTATTGAATAATAAAATGCTTGAATCTGAAATATTAAACCAGGACAAATATGACTATTTAGCACTAATGGGAACACGTCCCTTTAAAAGTAAGACAAAAAATACTATCGTATTATTTTAAAAAGAATAACAAAAAGGCCATTGTTTCATTTTACATTAACTATGATGTTTAATCAAAATGAGAGTAAAATTAATTACAAAGAAAAATAGTCTCACTTTTGGCCAAGAAAAATCTGGTATGCTTTGCACGTCAGTATGTACCATGGGAAAGCAGAGAGAAGGCATACTGCATGATGGCAGAATCAGTTCTTGTGGGAGGGTAATTTGTGGCATACATTCATGCAATTATAAAAATAACTGTTATGTAACATCACAATTTGCATGAGAGACCTTAGATTTGTTACATAAATATTTTGGATTTTGTTAAAAATGAATGTATGTGTTAGAGCTCTTTCATATTTATATCGGGAGAACCAAGGGGTACGTTAGTCACCATACGTTGTTTTTCACTCCTTAGTCTGAAGGGAATATGCTGACAAAAAATGACGTTCCTGAAGGAAGATCCGAGATTGGCAAGGGACAGATCCTGCTTTTGTTGTCACCATGTGCAGGCGAAGACGGTGGAAAATCAGTGGAGGGACTGCATGGTGCATAGCCAGGAGAACATTAGGAAGTCATTAATTGTTTCCTGCAACTTAATGGAAGCAGCTACAAAGCATGGATCCTACGTTGTATCTTCCTAGCACATCATGAAATCCATGCAGACATAAGGACAGTCTGCATACTCTGCACACACACACACTCACACACACACACACACACTACACACACCTATTCTGCTTCACTAGCTGCACATGCTGATGGACTGACGCACACCCTTCTTTTGAATATGTCCTCCCCTGGGAGGGAAAGATTTTCCAATCTGCAATGTAACTAAATTTGGCTCTTAGCTTTTATTTCTAGCTTAGTTTTGCTTCCATTTGTCTTTCGTTTCTCTTCCTCGGTCCTTACAACTCTTTGCCGTGTTCTCAGGGGCAACTCACGTGAAATGAACTATGACAGCCTTACACTGTGAGTTTTGAGGCTGAATTAAAATGTGACAGGAAAAGACACTCCCTGTGTGCTAAAAAATAGCTCAGCAGAAACAGTGCTCTGGCTTTCTCCAGCAATGTGTGCCTTACCTAATCAGGTCAGGTCTGTGTTCGCTCAAGGAGAATCTATGAAAGGAAGATCTTCTGGGCTGCAGTTACAGTAGCCAGAACATTCTGGCAAGAACTTTCCAGAACACAGGCCACATGGACTTGAATTCACTGCATTTTTTAAAAACAAACCTACACACTTGCCTTAGTCACTTTTTCCTCATTGCTGGGACAAATAACTGACACTCAAAATGAAGGAAGGAAAGGTTTATTTAGCTCACAGTTACTGGAGGTTTCAGTCCATATGCGACTAAGTGGAACAGGGCAGATAGCAGCAGTTCATGGTGGCGGAACAGCAACAATATGGTGACAGACGCAACTGATGAACCAGGGGAGAGGAGAGCAACAGCACTAATCTGTCTCTCTTTCTCTTCTTATATTACATTCAGTCTCTTCGCCTCAGCCTATCCACCTTAGGCTACACCCATAATCCCAGAAGTACTTAAAACACATAATCCCGGGGATCATGAACCAAGTTTCAAACTCTAGATCAGTACTAAACCCTATAATCCTAGTGACCCATGAGTCAAGTCTCAATCTATAGAAGTCTCCGGCCCATGACTGCATGAGGCTTTAGGGCAACAACTAGACATAAACCATAACAACACTTACCTTTAGCCCTACGAAGTAGGGATAACTGGTTCTTTCCTGGTAGGATCTCGTGGCATTGTTCACTAACATATTTCACATTGTGCTGGCTTGGTCTGTATTCTGGAAAAGACCTGTGTAGCAGAGAATTCTACAGCATGGGGAACTAGGAACTAGCTACCAAAACTACAATGGAAATAAAATATGTAACATAAAGCTTAACCGGACAACTTATTTGGGTATGGCTCCAGGACTGGCGGTGCAGAAAGAAGGTGGTTGCTGGGGCTTGCTGGGGCTTCCGCATCTGTGATCTGGTCTGCCTGGCTTGTAGTCTCAAAGATTGGACACAGAACATCTGAATCAGTAGGAACAGATGTACATGTGTCACCCTCCCTATTTTAAAAATTATAACAAAAACAACATAAACAGAAAATCAAACAAGTTAACAAACCAAGAAGAAAACCAAACCGTACCAAAATACTCGGATTTGGGACCAGGGATATAGCTCAGTGAAATAAGTGTCTGCCTGGCAAGCTGAAAGTCCTGAGTTCAATCCCTGGTACCACAAAAACAAAACAAAACAAAACAAAAACAAAACAAAACAAAAAAAAAAAAACCTCGGATTTGATACAAAGTCCATCCTTTAGGACTCAAATTTCACTTCAGCTGTATTTCAGTTCCAACTGCTACTCCGCAAGACACAATAGTGTGTGTGAGGGAGTGTGAGCATGTGAGCGTGAGTTTCCTGCTCAGCACACCCACGCAAACAAGCCGATCTTGTGAGCGCCAGATTCAAGCTCATCAGTCTTTGTCATGTCTAGGGCTCGGTATCCTTCACAAGTCCTTGTTCTCCCCTGCTCTGTACAGTCAGTGGATTGCTCCTCAACACTGATGCATGTCATGAGAGACACCAGGGCTTTGGCATTATAAATCACTGTGTGCAGCTTCTGTAGCAATAAAACTGAAGAAGTGACTTCAGAGGCCCATCCATTTTCTGCTAGTTTGTTGCATCAGTTTCAGAATCTACAGGCCAGAATAGATGATGCAAGGATGCACAACAGTTCTAATTTCCTTTGTGGAGATCACTGGGTCATTTTGGGCTGATGATACAGTACCATTTTTTCCCTGTTTATTTATTAAAATGTAGACTGCAAAAGCAATGTGTTCCAAAACCCTAGGAATAGGTTCTTCCCAATTATCACTCGATGTACTAACTTGTATGGATTTTTCTGTTCATCTTTTTTATGTAGAAGTCTTGAAATTTTTTAATACATATTCCTTTTTAAAGTAGACTGATGATTTCCAATGATATTTGTCAAAATAATTCACCAAAATAAATGAATATATTGGGTTACAAAGAGGATAGTTGAGAAACTACGTTTTGAGAATGAGAAACATTTCTCGCAGATATTTTCCATATATATCAAAAAGGTAGTATCATCTTCATTGCTAACAACTTAGAAATTAATGTTTCTCAACAGAAACCTGGAGGACTTGCATGCTCAAATTTATCAGGAAGAAGTACAAAGAGTTGGTAGATTTTATAAAATTCGATATTTTCCAAATAAAATGGTTTGCACACTTTTCTTTCTTTGTGAGAAGTACATGTCTTATATGACATGAGTTATAGTTTATTATTGCATAAGTGTGATGGATTAAGGTAAATAATTTATGAGCTAGATTACAAAAGTATATTTGCATGTGATGTTTTCAAAGTGTATCTACATGATTAATAACAACCACAGTAGAAATCCTTCCACACAAATGTAAGGAATGATATTTTATTTTGCATTCAAATGGAATTTCCAAAGGCTTCTGTTTGTTGAAATTATTGGAAGTTTCAGAACTCTGCATTATAAAAGTTGGCTCATATTTCTATTGTCACTTTTGAATCGATTTGTGATTTTTCAAAGTAACATCTAGTTTTTGGTTAAGGGTCCCATTTATTTTGGCGGCTCATTACTTGGTCTTTATACATGTTGCTTGGCTTAACTAGGTAACAAAATCTGGAGAATTTAGACTGATTTCAGTGGCTTAATTTTCTCATAATTTCTTAATACTATTAGGCAAAACATATCTTGGGAACATATCCAGGCAGAACCTTCCCTGTAATCATTCTATCTCTTTAAATGCAAGCATGCACTGAATTGACAGGGGGAGGCAACACAGGAAGAAAAAGAACAAAGCTATGAATTTCCATTTTGTAGCAGACTGTGGGAAAGAAGCGCTGGGATCAGAGGAGACCTGTCCAGTGTTCGTACTCATGGAGATCATACCCTCTCTCATGCAATCAAAGCAAGGCACCGTGGCAGTGACTGTTTCTCTCCACTCAACTGGAGTTTCCATTCAAAGCCTTTGCATGACAGGAATAGCCAGGTGTGCTGTGGGCCTTTCTGGGTGGCACCGCTGAGAGGGAGTTGGGGCTGGAATACTTCTAGTGGGTTCCAGTGGTGGTGTCCAATCGTGATTGTGAACAGCTTAGTTAATCATTAATCTTATTTTAAACTAAGGTTAAAAAAGCCAAGGTGAAACAAAATTTTATTGGTGTATTGAATAATGAACGCAAATTCATTTTTTGGGAAAATGACACTGTAAAATAACTAAAAGAAATGATTGTAAAGTAAACATGGCTTAAACATATGTGTATATGCATGTGTGTGTGTGTGTGTGTGTGTGTGTGTGTGTGTGTATATATGGATTACATAAATGTCTTATAAAAAGCAATATGCAGCACAGTTTATTAGAAACATTGATTCTTTGTAATTTTAACTCATAAAAGTCTTCATGCATCTTGAAGTAGTAAAATATTTATTTTCAAAATAAATATATTTTAATGATGTATAAAACATAACAGTTGTATAAATTGTAAAATAAAAGTTCTTTTACAAATAAAGCAAAATATTAGGAAAAAGTACTAAAATTATTAAGGCATTTCATCAGCATATGATCAATCACATAAAATTTTTACGTTTTGTATTGAATTTATAATGTTCAATCTTATACGTTTTGAATTTTTATTATAAAGTAAATAATTTTCATATTTATATAAATGTCTGTTCATTGAATTATCTTATGTACCTAAGTATAAAGTACACTTTTTATTTTCAGAAAGTGTTAATTTAAAAGTCTATAAACATTGTCCTCATTTTAAAATTTCTAAATGAGGGCTATTATAGAAATGATCCTCATTTCTTTTACACATTTGTTTGACCAAAGATGATTTGATTACATATTCTGTGGGGTAAAGAATGTATTACAGTGTGATTACTTAGAAAGAAATTCAACAGATTTAGTGAAAGAACCTGAAAATAGAAAACAACTTCAGTACAAAGGATATTTCTAAAATCCAGATATTTATTCCACATTTCAAAACCTATGACTTAATCCGAACAGGAAAACGGCAGTAGGAAGAAACCTTTTACAACTGTGTAACTAACTTCTATGTCATTTTAGCCACATGAAAGATTTAAAAAATGGTCAGTGCATTGTACTTTGGAAAACTATTGTTAGAATTGGACAACCACATTTCAAAATACAGCTCATGAGGGGTTCTCTTCCTTGGTAACAATCTGAACTGTCAGTTTAGCTAATTTTCGTTTGCCTGTCACTGAATTCCAGTGATTAAATGTGAAGATCATAATCATTTGCCATGCTGGGGTTCACTGTGGGTGGAATTTGATGTGTGGATGACATTCTGTTTATAAGAAGAAGTCAAAGTCAGACTTCATCTTTTCTGGCTCAGCACCCAGAGGTCCTAGGTTAGCTACCCAGTGTCCAATCACTTGGACTTCCTGCCTCAGTATTAATTATTGTGTTTTCTTTGACCAGGGAGCATCCCCTTCCACCTTGCAACTCCTGGTTTCCTTTAAACTGGGATACAGATGTCTCTGACACTGTAGAAGCGAGTACACTTAATCATTTTCATTCATCTATATGACTTCAAAATAATTTGGTCATTAATTTTAGGAACTATGTCTTTAACATTGCATTCTTCATGTGAGGATGAATGTTATGAATGGTAAAAATGTTCATAATTTTGGTTAGTGTATTGAAAAAATTCCTCAGGACAAATGATAAGAGAAAATATGTAGTTTTAATAGGCGAGGTAAAAATGTGATATTTTTTCTAAGAGCACATTAGTCTGTAATACATTGCTGTAGATATAAATAGCTCTAAATGCTTTTTATTATTATTATGGCTAAAAGAAGTTTTATTTACTAATGAATCCTTGATAATTGGATTTAAAATACTTCGTTTTTGGCAAATTTCAATTAAAGTAAATTCCTTTGAGGTCAAATTTAGTCTGCATTTTTGGTTAAGACAAATATTGAAGGAAAAATGAATGTAATACTTTGATACTCAGCTTGCTTTAGTAATATATTCTGTATTTAGTGCAGATAGCTTTTATTTTCTGGGTTTTAAAAAATTAAAACATTGTAAATTTTAATGTCACCATCTATAATAAAGCTTTACTATAAATATATGGATCTGCCAGTTTCTTTGAAAAGGCAAATATTTTACAGTTGATCCATCTAGTAAAATTCCATTTATCAGCTGTCCTTCTAAGCCTAAGACTTACAATACATATGCACAAAATTCAACATGTTTTAAATAGACAAAACAAGGCTCTCTAATAAGCTACACTTACTTTAAAAGCAGTTAAAGCCGGGCGTGGTGGCGCACGTCTGTAATCCCAGCACTCGGGAGGCTGAGGCAGGAGGATCGATATGAGTTCGAGACCAGCCTGGGCTACAAAAGTGAGCTCAAGGCCAGCCTGAACTGCATAG
>PVJA010055372.1:0-11205 GCA_004027025.1 Myocastor coypus | reverse complement strand
ATGTCAACTTTCAAAGAAAAAAAGGGGGAAAAGAAAAAAAAAAGTAATGTGGATTTAGAAAGGTTAATGTTTAGTTGTTTGATCAATCTTATATACCTATATGTATTAATCTAAACTGATCCGATGATGAAAATATGTAATATAACCATTGTTAAATTTAAACAATAAAAGAATTGAAAAAAAAATGAGTGAATAAACAAACAAAGGTTCTGAAACAAGGAAAAAAAGAAGAAAAAGAAAAAAAAAAGAAAAATCAAAGACATCTTGTTCCCAGATATGCAGAAACAAGTCAAAATAGCCACTTCCAAATCTGATATATAGATTTTATACAATTCTAATCAAAATACCAGTAGCATTCCTCACATAGAGGAAACAAATCTACAATTTATACAAACCAGAAAAGACCCATAAGAGCAAAACAATAAGAACAAACCAAAGGTATCACAAATCTTGTATTTTGCCTGTAATTCTAGCACTTAAGAACGGAGTCATAAGGATCACTGAGTGGGAGGCCAGCCTGGACAACACAGTGAGTTCAAGGCCATCCTGGACTAGCAAGACCCTGTCTCAAAACAAACACATAACAAACAGTAGGTTTCAAATAATATTACAAAACTGCAGTGACTTAAAAAAAAAAAAAAAAGGCATGGGGGACAAGGGGTTCAATATCTGGGCCTTTGTGCCAGCCTTGCCCCTGTGGCGGGCTAAGATGGCAAATGAGACTGGGCGTGGTGGCACAAGCCTGTATCAGTGAATCGGACCTAGTAGTGAGACCCAGAACACCCTGCACATCTTCCCTAAAATGCATACACAAAAAAGAAAACCAAAAGACAGAGAGAAAAGGGACAGAGGGCACAGAAAAAAATGAAAAAGAACTGAGATGTTGTGCACCCCTGTAATCCCAGCACCTGGGAGGCTGAGACAGGAGGATCAGTGTGAGTTTGAGACCAGCCTGGGCTACAAAAGTGAGCTCAAAGCTAGCCTGAACTGCATAGCAAGACCCTGTCTCAAAGAAAAAAAAAAAAAAAAAACTAAGGTGTTATGTATGTGTACTAACTCCCCAAATGAATATAATCATGTGTGACAAACATGTAGCAATAATAAAAAGAATGAGAAACACAGAATATGAGCTAGAAGGACAGTTCAGTGGTAGAGCACTTTTTTTTTTTAATACCAAAAATCAAATTCGGGTCCTGGCATTTGCCAGGCAGGCACTGTGCGGCTGAGCTATATGTCCTGCCTAGAGCATTCTTTGGAATGTATGAAACCTTGGGTTGAACCTTTAGGAAGGCAAAAACAATAAAAGAAACATAGAATGTACCCCTATCCCTGAGATCACAGGAATCTATGAGATTCTGATGTTGCAGTATTTTCATCTTTTCCAATTTACAGTGGTAACTCAAGAAAAGGATTTTGGAAATAAGCAGATGCTTGCTGGGGAGATAGCTCAGCAGCTCAGGTGCCTGCCTGGCAAGCATAAGGTCCTGAGTTCGTTCCCCAGTACCAAACAACAAATAAATAAATACATAAAAATAAAAATTGGCCCTCATGGGAAATATGCAGATGCTGATTAAGGTCAAGATTTGATCTTATTGGGACCAGGGAGACAGCTCAGTAGAATAAGTACATGCTTCGCAAGTACAGGGTCTTGAGTTTCATCCCCTTTGACCTTACTGTTTATTAGATCCTAGGAAGAGGCAGAATGTACAAAAATAAGCCGGGCATGGTAGCTCACACCTGTAATCCCAGCACTTGGGAGGCTGAGGCAGGAGGATTGGTGCGAGTTCGAGACCAGCCTGGGCTACAAAAGTGAGCTCAAGGCCAGCCTGAACTGCATAGTGAGACCCTGTCTCAAAAAGACAAAAAAAAAAAGAATGTACAAAAATAGTACTCTAGAAGACCTGGCTATGTGAGACCACGTGAGAGTCTGGACTCACTATAAAGGAACTGTGTCTGTGTCCCCACAGCATGGTAGGACTGCTCTAAAATTATTAATAAAAGGGCCAGCCAAATAGCATAGCAGATTAATGCACCTGCTTAGGCAGACACAGTGGCCCAGGGTTTGATCACTAGCAGGCTGTATTGGCCCCAGTCCCAGGGCACACTGAGACTGGACTGAGACTAGGTGTGGCGGTACACACCTGTAATCCCAGCTCTTGGGAGGCTGAACCAGGCAGAACACTGCAAGTCCAATCTATAACCTCTGTAGTGAGATCCTATAGACCTACAGACCCTTACCAAAATACAAAAAAAAAAAAAAAAAAAAAAAAAAAAAAAAAAAAAAAAAAAAAAAAAAAAAAAAAGTATTAATGTAATAGTCCTGTACTGAAGTAAATCATTTAATATGCCATCTAAATCCACAGACAGTGCTCCTCAGAGAGTCTGAAGAGTACTGCATACAATTCTAGAATAAAACTATAGGAGAGACTCTAACAACCAGCCTGTCTCCAATCAAAAAGGCTCTGGTATTAATACAAAGATGAGTCGGCCAACAAGACAGCTCAGTGAACTAAGTGCCTACTTAGGCAAGCCCATGTACCAGGGTTCAATCCACACCACATGCTGTATCCTGGACACACTGAGCCAGCCATGGAGACTGGGCATGGTAGTACATGCCTGTAATCCCAGCACTGGGGAGGCTGAAAACAGGAGGATCAGTATGAGTCTGACCTGTGTAGTAAGACTCTGTACCAAATACATTTTTTTTAAAAGATGACTTTCAAGCCGGGCGTGGTGGCTCACGCCTGTAATCCCAGCACTCGGGAGGCTGAGGCAGGAGGATTGGTGTGAGTTCGAGACCAGCCTGGGCTACAAAAGTGAATGCAGGACCAGCCTCAACTGCACTGCGAGACCCTGTCTCAAAAAGACAAAAAAAAAAAAAAAAAAAAAAGATGACTTTCAACTTGGTAAGTGAAAACAGCTGATTTTAATTTTAGAAAGAACAAGAAAACTGAAATAGATTAGTAAATAAAAGCTGGCAAGAGGCAGATTCAAGAGCAGTCAATGCATCAGTCAGTGCCTACTGTAGACACTAGATTAAGTGTATGATATACAATAGTAAGAATATATAAGACCAGGGGCTGGGAGATAGCTCTGTGGTACAAGTGCCTGCCTGCTAAGTGCAAGGTCATGAGTTCGAACCCTGGTCCCACAAAAGAAAGAAAGAAAGAAAGAAAGAAAGAAAGAAAGAAAGAAAGAAAGAAAGAAAGGAAGGAAGGAAGGAAGGAAGGAAGGAAGGAAGGAAGGTAAGACTGGCTTACAATGGCTGCCCAGAGTTAGGTTTGGAAAAATCAAAAGGGCCATCTATGTGACAGAGATTCAAAGAATCCAATCGAAGGCCTGAAGCTCAGTGTGGTGTACTGTGGGAGTCTGCATCCAAAGTCCAAAGGATCTGCCATGGAAGGTTGAAAGGTCTGTAAGAGTTCACCGGAAGTCAGGAGATGACACCCAAGGTAAAGGTGAAGACTCTGCTCCTCCAAAAAAAAATGAAAGTGAGCCTTCCTTCTACGTTTCCCCTTTGTTGTCTCCCTGTTCAGGCAACAATCCTCCTTAGGGTAGAATTCTGTCTTCAGTAAATGCCCTCAGCCACACTGATACAATGTAGTTGGATGTTTCTTACTCAAGCTGACACAATCGGTTAACTATGAGTGAAGAAATGTCTCTATATCAAGTAAGTTGCTTTCAAAATAGCCAGGTTCTCCTCCCTACTCATCAAGATTATGCTACAGAAGACTAGCACTAGACATCTGTATCCTTATTTAGCTGGAATATTCTAGTTTCTCTTCAGATCCTGTAACTCTTCCATCTTAGCTGGAATGTTCAGATAGTCACAATGGTTTATCTCTAAAGGAGCCAGGCAAGAGTGGTACAACTCTACTTTATTCATTTATGTTTGTTTGAGATTGTTTGAGACAGGGTCTCACTTTCTAGTTCAGGCTCGCCTTGAGTTCACTATGTACCCCAGGCTGACCCCAAACTTGTGGCAATCCTCCTGCTTTAGCCTCCCAAATTCTGGCATAACAGGCGAAGCATCTCAACAGCTCAGTGGCAGAGTACTCTCCTAGTATATGAAGGCCCTGGGCTCAATCCTCAGCAACACTAACTAAAAAAAACCTCATGCTGTGTGATGGCACATGTCCACAATCATAGCTACTCAGGAGACTAAGGCATGAGAATCACAAGTTTGAGGCCAACCTGAGAAATTAGACTAGACTGTCTGAAACCAAAAAAATAAAAAGTACTAAAAATATAAAGATATAGCTCAGTGGTAGAACATCCTTGGGTTTGATCCCCAACACAGGAGGGGGAAGGGTTGCACAGAGGAAGCATCATTATTGCACCTAAGCAAAAATTTTCTCCTTGCTTGCTTACTTTCTCACTTGCCTGCTAAAAGCAATCACTTTCTCAATCCAGTTTCCGCCATCATCTCAAATCTTGTGAACTTGCTTCTGATGCATCCCATCCTAGAGACTTCATCATTCTACAAATATCGAGCCTCAGGGTGTAACCCAGAAGCACAATACATATTTAGCATGACTTCCAGCCCACCAACAAAAAGGAAAAAAAAAAAAAAAAAGAGAGAGAGAGAGAGAGAGAAAAAACTTCAGGCTTCTGGGAATTAACCTTAAAAGAAAGTACATGTACAAAATATGAAAAGAAAAAAAAATCACTCACTAAAATGCAACACACAGCTCTTTTTCTTCTTGAGCCTACAACTCACTGAATCTTCATCTGAAAACATGTCCAGTACCAGGTAATTCTAACTGCCTTTCTCAGAACACCATCTTCAGTGCTCAGGCACAACTTCCACTGTTGATCACCCTTTCTTCCCTTTTGCAGTCTACACCTTTTGGGCTAGCAAATGCAACCTTCATGTAGCTTTCATTATGTAACACTTGGCACAGTCACATGCAACTAGGAATGAAAAACACTGAGAAAATAAAGCTTGGATGAGAAAGACAGAACTTACTTATTTCAAATATCCTTTCCCAGGTTTGGACTCCTGCACTGCAGGCCACACCCCTGGGGCACGTTGAGACAACAACTGGGACTGGGTGTGATGGTGGGAGGCTGAAAATAGGATTACTAAGAGTCCAAGCTGTGTTGTAAGACCCTGTACCAAATACATAGAATGGAAAAAAATTCCATAGTGTGTGTGTATATATATATATATTTTTTTTTTTTTTCTGACTTTACCTGGGCCTTGTACATGCCCTACCACTGAGCTATAACTCACTCTCCATTTTTAAATTTTTACTTCCAGATTTTAAAAATATCATTAGAGGAATAGCCAGTATTGAAAAAATTATAAATTACACATTTATATGGTATTTTACTGAAGTTTTGTTTTACAGAGGTTTTGTTTTGTATTTTAGGGAAGGGTCTAACAGGGTGTTCAGGGTCTCACCACTAGATCAAACTCATAATGATCCCCATTTACAGCCTTCCAAGAACTGGGATTACAGACGCATGCCACCTGCCCAGTCTCAATTACCATCTCAGAGTGCCCCAAACATCTGCTCAGCTATCTGGCCAGACCTTACAGAGGTTTTTTTTTATTTTTTTTTTTTTGGGGGGGGGGGTTTACTAAGGATTGAATCCAGGGTCCTGCACTTAACTATAACCCCAGGCATTTTATTACTTTTCATTCAGAGACAGGATCTTGCTAAATCTGCTAGGTTGTGTAAGAACTTGTGATCTTCCTGCTTCAGCCTCCCTTCAGCATACAACATGACACCTAACTCTTGTTACCCTATTATTTTTTTTAATTTTTATTTATTTATTTATTTATTTTCTTGTTTCAGACCTTTGTTTGTTTATTCACTCATTTTTATGGCCGGCTCAGCCCGCCCTGAGGGCAGGGCTGGAGCAGCATGTGCTGCCGGGGATCGAATCGCTGTTCCTGAAGCCGCCCAAGCTTTCCCAAGCAGGCGCTTTAGACCACTGAGCCATCCCGCTGGGCCCCTACCCTATTATTTTTTAAAAAGTGGAAGAACCAGGCATGGTGGAATATGATCATGAGCCCAGCACTCTGGGAAGGAAAGGGAGGAGAATCCCAAGTCTGAGTCCTGCCTGGGCCATTTAGTGAGACTCCGTCCCACTAAAAAAGGCTGGGAATGTAGCTCAGTGCAGAAGCCCTAGGGGTTCATACTCCAGGGGTGGGACAAAAAAGGAAGGCATGAGGAAATTCCAAATGTAAGAAAAATGAACAAGTGAACAAAAATACCAGACAGGCGTGATGGAACATGCATGTAATACCAGCACTCTAGAAGCCTGAGACATAAGGATTTTGATTTAAAACCAAACCTGGACAACTTATGAAGGCTTATCTCAAAAAATAAAAGGGGCTAAGGGAATGTAGCTCAGTGCAAAAGTTCTGGGACCAATTCCCACAATCCTCCCGCAATCCCTATTTAAAAGGATCTTGAACTTGTAATCCTCCTGTTTTAGCCTCCCAACCTTGGCTGCAAAAAAAAGATACTTTAATTTAATGTAATAAAATTATATCTCTGAATTTCTTAAGGGAGAGTAGGCACAAAAGTAGCTAAGAGGCCAAAAAAATACAGAAAGGAGACAGAGACAGAGAAACAGAGAGAGACAGAGACAGAGAGACTATATCAAAGGAATAAAATAAGGGCAGAAAAGTTGAGAGGATGTGCAAGGCCAGGCAGTCAAGTTCAGTCAGCCACCCACCTGTACCACCCCACAGCTTTGGTTTCTACAAGGCAATGTGGAAGGCCAGGCCTCCATTCCTGGGCAGACTTTCACAGGGAACCTAAATGTTGGCATAACTGTAACTAGCATTTCCTACACTCCTTTTTCCACAAAAACAGGTCTCAACCCCCAAGAAAACCTGTCTTCTGCTTTCCAGGCTAAACAGCACTGAAATTCCTAAACCATATGTTGAGCTCATTCTACTGTGAAATGGTGAGCATTCCAATGAAAAGGAATATATAGGATTCTAAGTCAGAAATCTGGCTCAAGTCCAATCTTGATCACTCACTGGCTCTGTATTTTTAACCTTGTTCCCATTTATAAAGCAACACACAACAAAACAGTTGTGCTAAATGTCTCAATATTTGTTGTAAGAGAATCAGTTAATGAAAGGTAAACATGAAATGTGGCCTTTTCCAACTCTGCTGCCTATAAACTCTCACCAGGTTCAATAGTAGTATCAATTACCTTAATGAGAGGGCGAGAGAGGAGAAACAGTGTGTGTGTGTGTGTGTGTGTGTGTGTGTGTGTGTGTGTGTGTGTGTGTGTGTGTGTGTGTGTATGTGTGTGGTTTTTCACTACTGTAATTCAGCCTGGTCCTGAACTCTATGCAGCCCAGGATGCTCTTGAATTTATAGTGACTCTCTTGCCTCAGCCTCCCAAGGACCAAGACTGTATGTGTGTGCTGCTACACTCCACAGTTACGTTAGTTTTATAACTGAAGCTGGGGACCAAACCTACCTAGCTAGGCCCATTCACAGTGGAAGAGAGAACATGAGAACCAAAGTCAAGACAAATGGTCCAAGAATCCAAACGTGGCTATATACCATCCCAGTTATAGTAGACCTTCAGAAACACCACTTGAACATAAATTTACACGTTGCATTTGGGTTGTTTTGTTTTGTGGCACTAGGGATTGAATCCTTCACACTATGCTATATCTCCAGTTCTTATTTTTTATTTTGAGATAGGATCTCACTAAATTGCTCCATTGCCCAGGGTAGGCTACAATTTACATTCCTCCTGCCTCATATCCCCAGAGTGCTGGAATTACAAGCATCACAACTGGCTCTTTTTTTAATTTAAACAAGGAAAGGGCCTGGGAGTTAGCTCAGCAGGCATAAGTGCCTGCCTGGCAAGTGCAGGGTCCCAAGTTCAATTCCCAGTACCAAAAAATAAAAAAGGAAAACAAGTAATGGAAAGGCCAAAAAAATTGTTTTGCAAAAAGAGTATGTTACCCATGACAGCAAAACTTCCAAGCTTAATAAATTTTCTGCTTTCCATCTCAATTAAACTGGGACCCTCAATGGAGGGTCTGGTTGAGAAGCCTTTTACCTGAGCAGGTAAGAAGGAAGTTGAGCAAATGTGTTTAAAAAGTACATTCCTAACCTTCTTTTCAAAATCAAAAAGTATGTATTAATTGTATTATTTTTATGGTCAACACAGAGGCTGCATAGCACAGAACCAACTAAATAAATTTACTTTTGTGGGAAAAAACATCATTTTTTTCTCCAGGACTAACCACTCTAGATGGAACAGATTATTTTCCCTATTAGTATAAATAATGTAAAGTAGGTTTCACTGTAGGATGCAATCACAATAATTAATAGAGCAATACAATAGGAACACAAAAATGCAGACCCGTAGGTCTGGCACATTCCCCAAGTATTCTTGACAATACACAATAAACTTTTTTTCTTTTTTTGAGATAGGTGTATACCACCATATCCAGCCAAAACTTTCAATACACATACTTCACTCATTCTTTGAAAAGCATCTCTATTATGAGTAACCCAAATAGAAGGAGTTGGATACAATTTTTAAATATTTCATTAAGCTAGGTATGGTGATGCATACCTATAATCCCAGCACCTGAGTGGCCACAAATTTGAAGCCACCCTTGTCTACACAGGAAGTTCAAGGCCAGCCTGGACTACACAGCACCACAAACAAAGGACTAAAGTGCCTGCTTAGGCAGAACACAGAGGTCGGGGTTCCATCCCAGCCTGCCATGCTGGCCCCACTCTCGGGGCACACTGAGAAAGCAACTGTGACTGGGCATGGTGGCATGCCTATACTCCTAGCACTTGGGAGGCTGAAAATAGGAGAATCACTTCAAGTCTGATCTATGTGGTGAGATCCTGTAGACCCTGTTCCAAATACAGAAAAAATAAAATAAAATAAAAATAAAAAATGTTCTTTTGTTTACCAGGGTCTTCACACTTTCCCTTTCAAGTTAATCAGTATATGTCAAAAAAAACCCTCCAGACAGACCCACATTTACAAGCTGTTTTCTATTTTTCATTTAATGAAAATATTTTTGCTTTCACCTGTGAGGATGATTAATACTAATCATAACTGATTACAGCAACTTGTTTTGGGGGATTTCTTGTTTCCTTTTTTTTTGGTACCAGTACAGCAACTTGTGACACCATTATTAGGGCAATCTAGTTTTTGTTAATTTATATGCACTGCAAAGATAGCTACCAAAGATTCAAACTGCACTGGTAGAACCTTATTCTATATAATTATTTTCCTAACTTCTTTCCACCACCTCTACCCCTGCCATTAGAAAGTAATAGCTAGTAGATGCTCACAGTAGTACACACACAAGTCTCACCTTCTGAGGAGGCAGGAGGATCACCTGCACCCAGAAGTCTGAGGCCAGCCTGTGAAGGAGCAAGAACACAGTGAGACCCTGTCTCAAAAACTTTTAAAATAATGGATGTTCTTTTTTTTTTGGATTTTTGAGACAGGGTCTCACTGTGCAGTTCAGGCTGGCTTTGAGCTCACTTTTGTAGCCCAGGCCGGTCTCGAACTCACAACGATCCTCCTGCCTCAGCCTCCCAAGTGCTGGGATTACAGGCGTGAGCCACTACGCTCAGCTGGATGTTCTTTATAAAAGTAGTCTGTTGTGTTTTTGTCTATTTCCTTTTTCTGAGGTAGGGTCTGACTATCTAATTCAGGCTAGTCTGAAACTCCCTATGGATCTGGTCCAGGCAGGCTTCAAAATTGTGGTCCTACCGCCTCAGCCTGCTGAGCACTAGGAGAAGAAAAGAATTTTTCCCTTTAGTTTTTCTATCTTCCTTAGGCCATATGTGCAAAGGACAAACTTGAAATGTACTGTATTAGCCTCTTTAAACCCTTAGTGTCCACAGAGAGAGAACACAAGAGAAAAAAGGGAAGTACTCCACACCAAACCACCTTTCTTCCACAGCTGGGAACAAAGATAATGCTCATTTGGTTGGTTTCTTTCTTTCTTTCTCTTTCTAAGACAAGGCTGCACTGTGTAGTTCAGGTTGGTCTTTAGTTCACTTTATAGGCCAGGCTAGTCTTGAACTCTCAATTCTCCTGCCTCAGGCTCCACAGTGCTAGGATCACAGATGTGGTCCGCCACACCCAGGAAAATAACACATTTTTTAAAATTTCAGGATATAGCTCAGTGTGAAGGCCTTGAGTTCCGTCCCCCAGTACCAAAACAGTGAAAAAATAAAACTTCTGAATTCGACACTAGAGTACCATTAAAGACTTTGAAAGTTGATATATGCTACTAAGAAGCATCTCACAGAGCACAACTAGTGTGAAACTCCTTAAGTACAGTGACCAGTAGTCTGCTTTATCCATGACAGTAGCAATGCTGAACCCTGTACCTGCACTTGGCAGATTCAACAACTTTCAGTAGAGCTGTAGATTATACTACACATTGCTGTGTAACTATCTAACAGAGGTAGCAAGTAAGCCACAGTGTGCCAAATCTTAAATATACAGGATGCTGGACAAGTCTACTGGAACCTGGAGGCCCAGGGAAGCCTTCCACGCAAAGAAATATCTGAACCAAATTTTTAAGGTGACAATATGATGAAGTGAGGAAGCATTCCAGCAGAAGGAGACAAAGAGAGAAAATTTTCAAGGAACCCGAGACACTCAACACGGATCAATGAGGGAAGAGAGGCCAGACCAAAACCCAGCAATGGAATTATTCTGGGTCCCCACTAGGGAGAACTGAGCACAAACACAGTGGAAGAGCCAGATGTTTTTATATGGGAGAGTGCCTGTGAATAGTTAAACAGTTTGAAAGGATATGGTATGAGTAAACCGCTGGACCTAAAGAAAAAATAAAGGAGTACAATGTAGATGTGGGGAAAAGAACAAGAAAACTACCGTTAAAAAGATTACCATCCTTGGGCCCAGCGGGATGGCTCAGTGGTCTAAAGCGCCTGCTTGGGAACTTGGGCGGCTTCAGGGACTGCGGTTCAATCCCCGGCACCACATGCTGGGCCAGCCCTGCCCTCGGGGTGGGCTGAGCCAGCCATAAAAAATGATTGAATAAGCCAGGCGTGGTGGCTCACGCCTGTAATCCCAGCACTTGGGAGGCTGAGGCAGGAGGATCGGTGTGAGTTCGAGACCAGCCTGGGCTACAAAAGTGAGCTCAAGGCTAGCCTGAACTGCATAGCAAGACCTTGTCTCAAAAAGACAAAAAAAAAAAAAAAA
>PVJA010055371.1:0-11199 GCA_004027025.1 Myocastor coypus | reverse complement strand
TCTTCTTCTTCTTCTTCTTCTTCTTCTTCTTCTTCTTCTTCTTCTTCTTCCTTCTTCTTCTTCTTTTTCAGAAAAACCTTATGGGTATTAGGCATCAAATTACAATTATTTATATTCTATGAGGAAATATTAAATGTCAGTTCCATCTGACTTTTGCATGTCCCTTCCATATTTCCAAGCAGTAATCATTGTCAACTTAACTTTTGTTATGTTAACAATAAGCAGAATCAATTCATTATGCACAGAAATCATAAAAAGGCACATGACTACCAACAGTTGCTTTTTAAATATGTAATTTAATGGAAAATAGCTCTGTAGATATTAGGGCTTGCCATGCTTTGTGAGTGAATGTGTTTTTTTTTTTTTTTTTTTTTTTTTGTCTTTTTGAGACAGGGTCTCGCTATACAGTTGAGGCTGGCCTTGAGCTCACTTTTGTAGCCCAGGCTGGTCTCTGACTTGCACCAATCCGCCTGCCTCAGCCTCCCGAGTGCTGGGATTAAAGGTGTGCGCCACCACGCCCGGCTGTGAGTGAATGTGTTCTGAAAGCCTCATAAAGTCATGCAGTCTGTGACTGACTTATGATCCAATGCTGGGATTAAGGACCCTTGCCCTAGGAGTGGTAGCTTGCCTACAGTATAAGGGACAGAAAGAGGTTTGTCGTATCTCCTTCACTTGTTGCTTTTGCTGTTTCACTGCAGATGTGCACTGTTTCCCTCTGACATGTGCCACCCTGCCTGGGAGCCAGCCAGTTATGAACTGAAACCTCTACAAATAAACTCTTTCTCCTTTAACTTTTGGTGTTGAGTATTTGGTCTTAGCAATCAGAAAAGTAACTAAGCCAACCAAAGCTATAAAGTTGTTAGTTTTACAAATTAGACAATTAACATAATAAAATGTTTTCCCTGCCATGCTTATTCCTTAACTTGCCTATTTTTTAATAAAATAGTAAAGAATTCACATAGAGTGAATATCTAACAAGTACCACACACAATAAATGAATCAGATATGTGTAACATACGATCTTTGCTTTCAAGAATTTCACCATGTATTTAGGATCATAAAATTTACCTCACATGTTAACATAAATGTGTTTGTACTACTTCAAATGCTTGACATTCTAAAAGTCTGCCTGGAAAGTGCAAGGACCAGGGTATGATCCCCTATACCACATGCTATGTAGGCCCCATAGAGAGCCCACCCCAAAAGCCAGGCATGGTGGCACATGGCTGGAATCCCAGTGCTGAGGAGGCTGAGACAACAGGATTGCTTCAAGTCTGAGCTGCCTGGCAAGACCCTGTGCCAAATATATAAAGAAACAAACAAACAAACAAATAAATAAATGAAAATCATAACAATACTGTAAAAGACTCATACTTTTCATAATAATATGCTATTTTCATCATTATTGATTTAGTTTTACAGTCATTCTACTTTATATATTCACTATTTTAAAAAGTGCAAATCCTTAAAATAGTGACTAGATTTCCTCATTTTTCTATAAAAATGACCTTCATTTTTATTGCTAAGAGTTATTGATAGCTTTATCTTGTTTGGTGGGGAGAAACGTTGATCTGGCCCCAGTATAACGTTTGGACTGGGAAACTAGGGAAACTGGTGATAGCAGTCAGCTACATAGAAATTGAATTAACCTATGTTGGAAAGCATAAATGTGCATGGATTTAGTCAAAGAGAATAGACGTGAGAGGAGAGAACATAGCTCTGGATAGAATCTATGGCAGAGGTGGCAAACCTATGACACACGCATTATTTGTTTTATTTTGAAGACAAAATTTGGTAATGTATAGGGTTTTTTTTTTTTCTGCATTAAAATCTCTGTATTCAGGTTTAATTGCTGGCACTTTGTGACAGATAAATAAATAATTGGGTTTTGGGTTGCAATTTCAGTTCTCAATTCTAAAGGTTTTGGCCTCACTGATCTGTAGGATGGGTATCTTGAGGGCCGACAGTGGTAGGGGAACAAAAGGGGAATTTATATTAGTGAAATTAGTTATATATACTAAAGTTAGTTCATGATAATATTTAGCTTATTTTTATGCTTTTGGGGGGACAAGTATGATGGGTTATTCATTTTAAAACAACTGTACTGGAACTTTCTTGAGGACAGTTATTGAACTAAGTACTAATAACATAAGAACTCAAAGACATAATTCATGTTGTCTGGTAGGGAGAAAGAATAAAAGGAAACGATTTCTCCAAATGATTGGAAATCTGTGTGGATATATTACTCACATTTTCTCCACATTCTGGTTATTAATTTTTCTGAGTGACCTCCTGATGCCTCTACAGAGTAGAATGTATATGGAATGATGTCAGGAATTCCTTCCAGGGAGTGCTTTTCTCTTTGTTGATGAGAGCAACAGAGAAGAAAGTTCAGCATTTTTTCCTTAGTGGGATCGAATGCTAGACATAGTTCCCTGCACTGGATCTGCAGTGCAGCAGGGGCAAGCTGCGAGGAAGCCCCGCCCAGCACCTAGAGCACTTGCTGGCTGCAGCCTCTAGGACCTGACTGGCCAGAGTGCCTAATGCAGGACAGACACCCGGGCTCTCTGAGGAGAAGCAGAGCATTTCACGAAGATGTAGGAGGTGCTTTCTAATTCAGCATTGATCATAATCTGACCTAGGGCTTTAAAAGGAAAATATGATTTGATTTTTGAACATGAAGATCCAGATGAAATTTCCAGATTGCCTGGGGAACTCATTACACTAGCAGAAGAGCTGTGAAACAATTTATTATTTCAAAAAGACTAATACAAAATTTGTCTTTAGATAACAATTGTTTCCTTGTATATGAGGCCCTGCCCTCCGAAGCATCAAGCTGCTTGGTTGTTGTTACGTTTGGTGAAGTGCTACTGCTTTTGGCTCAGCAGAGCTCTAAAACTATTTGCTTCAATTTTGTAAGCATGTGATTAGTGAAATGGTGTCAGCAAAGTCATTTATAGCATGGAGATTTCTTGAAAAAAGAAATGATGAAAGGCTTTGGTAGTAAAATGGTAAGACCCATTTCAGTAGAGCTGCACTAAGTTCTATGGGTACATATAGGCATCAAAATCGAAATTAAATAAAATAATTAAAAATTTAGTTGTGCAGTTCTGTTAGCTACATTTCCAAAGCTCATTGCAAGTAGTGATGATGATATCAGGCAGCACAGATTCAGAACATCTCAGAATTTTTATTGGTTAGCACTAAATACTAACATTTTACATACACCATAACCTCAAAATATAAGACACACCTTTTTTCTGTCTAAAATTTTGTTATGATAGTAAACAAAGTTTAGGATAACTAGGAATCCAGCAGCACTAACTTATAATAGAAAACAAATTGTCCCGTCTCCTTCCTTCGTTGTCGTCTATTGCAGTTTGTTCACAGTACCTGGGGTGGAGCTGCCGAGTTCAGTAACCCTAAACTTACTTGTTGATCTGACAGTTCTGTACAGTGTCCTTGAATTTCCATTTCTTCTTTTCCTTTCAATCTTTTAAAATTCAGTCTTATAATTTTTAAAAAATAATCCACATCTAAAACAGATACATTCATAGAAATACACAGAGAACAACACAATTTATCTCCCAGGTGTTGTCCATAGTTCGAGTTCAAAGCAGAAGCCACGGAGCGTGATGCTGGCTGGCTGGAATACCAGCACGTGGCAGGCTCACGCAGGAGGGTGACTGGAGCTGAGGACTCCACGCTTACACACAGCAGCAGTCTAAAATCTCATTCCTAAAAAGAGTAAGAGAGTAAAATAAAGTTGAAATAAAAGACAATATTCATAATATTATGATCATGTAAATATTAATTACAGAGTCAAGCATGTGAACGACTTGATGAACACATATTCCTTTCTCACTGACATGTCGCTACTAGTGGAGAATCTGATTACCATAAATTTACAGCGCATCTGGCTATATAATCATGCTGTGCATTATTTTAGGGAGACCATGGCCTTCCGCTCAAACTTAGGATTGATAGTGTGGCACACACGTCATAGCTGAAGAAGACAGTATTTTTATCCCTGAGAATATATTCTTCAGTTGTTAATTCATCCTCTGCCTTTCTCTTCCTTAGTTTCCTGTTATTTTGCTACCAACTACTTGCATGACTGTTTTTTAAAGAAGTAAGTATTCTGAGTCCTTTGTGTGTTTAATGTTTTTTACTTATATGCAGTAAGACTAAAAGTATTTTTCACTAGAATAAAAAAGAATTTCTAGATGCAAGTAGTTGCTGCTAAATATTAATATTACCTTTGTCTTCTTTTCTGCTATCAGATCTTACCTGTGCCCAGGCTATGAATTCTAGTACTCTGCTTATGTTTTTATTCCTGCGGATCAGATGATACTGTGTCATTAATTTTTTTTTTTTTCATGTGGCAAGTTCTGTCATCAAGCAGTTACTGTAGTTACTGATGTGACTCTACAGAACAGATGAGACAAAGGAGAGGATGGCCCTTTCATGACGTGGTAAATTATCTTGTTATCGTATAATGGATTCTGAAAATAAAGTAGGATATGCCAGTTTCAAAACTTCAGGAGTCCTAAGAAATGTTTCAGCATGTTTCTTTTCTGTGCATTTCTTTACTCTCTGCACACAGAATTCCATGAAAACATGTGTTGCATAAAATATCACAGAGTTTGCGGCAAGAAAAGGAACAGTTCTCCCCCAAGTTCCCTATAATGGAAACTTTTTTGTTCCGGCAAAGGTGAACATTAGTGGATGAGTTAGGAAGAAATGCATTCTTAACATTATAGAATCAGGATTATTGAGTTTATAGCATAAGAAGATCATCTGGATTATGCTCACTTCACTCTACATTATCTATCCCATATTGTCTCATACAGCTAACCTTTGAATATACCTCCAGATTTTTAAATGGAGTAATCCACATGGTTTCTTCTGATAAGTCATTTCACTCAGTATGAACATTCTTTAGCATGAATGTCAACCATCTAGGCAAATGGAAATGTTCTAAATTGTCTGAGTTGAAAAATTCACTATAGGCCAGAGAAAATGAGTATTTAATATTTTGTTGCTGGCAATGACTTACGATAAAAATGTCAAATTCTTTTTTTTTGTTTTTTTTGTTTTGGCTGGTGCACAGCAGGGTCTACTAGAAAGTAAAATAGAAAAGTATTCATGGTTTCAACAAAGAAGAATGAAGGAGGAAATCAGAAACCAAACTAGAGCACGTAGAAATACATGGTAGTGGTTAGACAGTCAGGTGACTGTTACATGTTCTACAATCTTTATTCTTGGCACAAAATTAGGAAAAAAAATTGAATGTGCTAGTGTAATTATAGGTGATGGGTATAACTTATTGGCCACATGCAATGGGAATTAGCAGTGAAATAGTCTCATCACCAATAAATTGTCATTTTGCTCTTGGCATACAATTTTTCAAAACATTTATTCTGGTTATATTGCAAACTTGTTTGTCAATGAGGGAAAGGTAAAATTAAAACTTCTTAAAGCAGGTGAACTGTTTTGCCCAAAGTTATATACTTGTTACTAGAAGTCCTCATTGTATTTGCGAGCAAGTCGTTCTTGTACTGTCATTATTATCATTTCCTTAATGGCACCTCAGCAACCAGGCAAAGAAAAAAATTAACTCATGTAAACTACGGCAATTGCGACTTAGTACTCAGCTTCACAAGAATGCATGCAGGCCTTACAGCCATAGATCGGGTCCTATGGCTGAAGCAGCTTCCATGAACAGCACAGGCCTTGTGCTGGAGTGTGAAGGTCACTTTAGGCTCTAGTTTGTTAGCCTATGTGAATTCCAGGACTCAAAAAAATCCAGCGAATCTGTGTCTTTTGTGTAGATGGAGTTGGGGAGAGTCAGACTTCAATGTTTACCTAGATGAAACTTTCAGAATTATGTGACTCTTAATCACTTATGCAACTGTTTAAGTACATTACAAAATTACTTGATATGTAGAAAAATACCTCATAATTTTGATTCAGGCATAAATCTTAAATGGGACAGAGCAAAACCAAATTGAAAAGCAGCATTTTCTGAAATTCCACTGCATTTTCATTCAGGATTACTGTCCAATTATAAGACAACACACACACACAAAACAGCAACCCTCTCAGAATATATTGTGATAGCTATAAATGGTTATACATTAATATGAAGAACTTCAGAAATGTGTAAGCAACATGGTATCCTGATTTTTTAAAGTGGAGAAAGGGTTAAAACATAGTGGCAACAATAATTTAAAAATATGTTTCACCCCTCTGGTTACTCTGGGAATTAAATTTAAAATAAGATGATATCATTTTTTCATAGATGGTCTTACCAAAACAAAAATTACAATGACTTATGTTAAAGAATCTGTTGGGAAAGAATGCTTAGTAAGGTTTGTAAGTGGTATGAATTACTGCAGCTATTCAGTAAAGTAGTGTGGCAAAATATGCTGCAATTATAATGCACAAAGCTCATAGCCTAGTATCATTATGACAATGTATATATATATATATATATACTTTTTTTTTCTTTTTCTTTTTCTTTTTTGAGGGGCTGGGGTTCGAGCTCATGCCCGTGCACTTGCCAGGCAGGCATTTGTGCCACAGAGCTATCTCCCCAGCCCGGACAAAGTATATTATAACAAACTTGCATGCATTTGTGGAAAGAGAAACACAGGAATGACAGTGTAGTATTGACAGAAAAAGCTTGAAAGCAATTCAGTATTCACTCACAAACAGTAAACATAAATAACAGTAGATTTGTGAAGCATAATCATATAAAAAAGTAGTTAGAATAAGTTTTCCAGAATGATCATGTAGTATCCAACTAGATTACCAAATAGTAACAAAGAAAATATATTTTAGCTACAGTGTGATATAATATGTACAGTTTTCAGAACTCATGAAATAAGAGTAATGCTTCTGAACACATATACAAGTGGTGAGAATGTAAAAATATAGGCCAGTAGGAAGAGAGCTCAGTAGAATAAGCACTTGCCTGGCAAGTGCAGGGTCCTGAGTTCAATTCCGATGGTACACAAGAAAAAATTGTAGACCAGTTATGTACACAACTCGTGAGAGTGATTATATTTGAAGATGAAGAGAAGACTTCATGATGTATTTTATTTTTGTTCAACATCTTATGCCAAGCTCCTGAAAAAAGAAACTTCCATAGCTACTACTGTATCATAGTACTTTCTTTTTCTGAGCATTGCTTGTTTATAGTTTTTTTTAATGAAAAATTTGCTTTCTCTTGATGGGAAAGGCAGACTCAGATTACAGATTGGTTGTCCCTTTTCAACATGACCTCTGAGTGTGCAGTGATAGCGCTTCCCCTAGAAGCACCTGACATTACATCCACTACAAGCATTTCTGAAAAAGGCAGCTCCCTCAGCAGGCATCTAGGAGCACGACCTGGTCCCTACTCACTGTACATCTGCCTTCCCTTATGCTAGCAATATGGCTTTGGGGGAATACATACTTTCTTATTTCAAGCCTCTCACCCCATTACAGTTTAGTGCCTTCATAAAACTTGCTATTTTCTCTAGGTAATCTCTGAATGCAACACCTAAGGGCCTAATCAAAGGTATGTTTTACTTTACATTTATATCCACACAGTACAGTCATTTCCAATAACAGGCTGCAATGTAGTTTGCTTAACCTTCTGAGTACATTTGCACGCTCAATATAAAAATGAACTCGAAACTAAACAAATGGTATTTTACAAGAAGTCAGTATTATGCAGGGCTTACTTTGTGGACTCTTGACTGAGACTGTCCAGCTTAGCATCTAACAAACTGTGACACTCTGAGTAAAACTTAATCACTTTAAACCTCAATTACCTCAGCCACAAAATGAGGATCATATGAGTAACTACCTCAATGAGTTGTTGTGAGAATTAAATGAGTTGTAAAGCATTTAGTAGCAGTATGACTGCCCGGTATGCATTCAATCCTTGCTAATTATTATTTGTTTGAAGGTTTGAGGAATACTAGCAAGGCACAGTATGGTATTCATGCTTGCAATACATGGTTGCTCATTCATTCAGTGCAGCTAAATCACCAGAACATATTCACACGCCACAGCTCTAATGCTGACAAATGAACAAGGAATACTTTTATACATTAGAGAGATGAATGCCCAGGAATAAATGACACCCTCCAATTAAGAACATGCATTCCATGCAAATAGATTCCTTCAAAAAACTCAAAAGCCCAATCGTATTGATTATCATTTAATAGCAATGTGAAGTTCTGCATTTATCCCCTAGTGGAACTCCTGTAATGTATTGTGGAGCTCAAAAGGAGCCCATGCCTCTGAATAGGATGCTATAAACCTGATTTCAGCGGACTGAAAACAAGATGTGACAAGCAGTTTGACACTGGGCCTCCACTAATTTCCGCTATTTGTAAAGAGACACATCTGAATGGAAATAGCTTTGCAGAATGGACTGGTATGGTTGGGGCCATGTCAGTCCACACATAAAACTTCAGTACGGGAGAAAATAAGCAGCCATTGATTTCCTGTGAAAGCCCCCAAGTCTGGGGAAAGCGGCCAAGACAGGGCACCAGCTGCTCTCTGCTGGAAGCCTTTTGTGGAAGGGATGAGGAGATGAGGAGAGGGAGAAAGCTAGAGAAAGCTGGGGATAGAAAAGGAAACACACACACATATACAACACACACACAAACACACACAAACTCAGGGTAGGGAGGTGGTGTGAGGACTGCCTGAGAAGTTCTGAGCTCCTTAAACTAAGAGTGCTTCTCTCTTAGAAAATGCAGGGGGTGGGAGGCAAGCTTCAACAAACCCTACCTTTATTCATGCAGCATGTTGGGAACGGTTCCAGTGGGAATTTCTCATGCTCTTTCACGTTCCATGAATTCTGTTGGTGGTGAGTCCTTGTTTTCCTTAAACTGCTCTGATCTAATAAGTATTTGGCTCAAAACCGGAACAAACACTCAGTGTGATTGCGAGTCCTCATTTACATAATTGCATTATGACAACAATTTTAGGAGGATAATAAATGAGGAATATGTTGATGTGTGCTGGCTGTGGTGCATAAATACTTGCAGATTCATTTCTGAGTACCCCCATAACAGTTCTGCTAAGTAAATGAAAGTGTAAGCCTCTTTGAAGTTTGCACAGAAAGCAATCCTTCCTGGTTTCCAGCTCACACGTTAGAAGCAAGCAGTGTGCCTTTCAGTGGAATCAGGCATTCACAAAGGTGTTCCAGAGAAGTATTGAGCAATGCATTTCAGATGTCCTCTGACTTTTGGAATATTTGGTGGAGTTTCCTATGAATACCAGCTGTGAGCAGTACGGTAGAAGACCCCTGGCCAAGGTGAAACATGTATTCTTTCCAAAGCAATTTGGTCATCTGGGCAGCGAGTCATTAGGAAGCATGGATTATTCTAGGGGATGGAATAGTGAGCCATTGGAAAAATATTTTATAGTGAAAACAAGTGATGTACAAGAATGTCTAGGCCTGCTAGATTTTTCTGCACTTACATTTGCAAGAGTATGCAACAAACTTACTTAAAGCATTTAACAAGTAAATAGAAGAACGTTATCTATGGGCTAAATGTAGAATGTTTCCAATGTAAGAAAATAGAATAAATTTGTAAATATAATATAAATTAATTGACTTATATCTTACTGATGAATTTTATTTTTATTGAAAAAGAATGGAATCAGATTTAAAATTTTTGCTTAAAATAGGAGAGCAACTTACTAATAAACAAATTCAAATGAAATATATATTGTGCAATTTTTAGAATTCAGGATCAGTCAATATCTATATTTCACATACTGATGACTTATTTTTTTTCAAGAAATGTGCCACGTGTTTTAAAACAGATTATTCAAATTCATAAAGAATAATAAAGCCATTTATCTAAAACTATTTTGTAGTTTAAATGTTTCATTGTTTTTTTCTATTTCATGAAAATAAGTGAGATTTCTCTCTACCGAACTATTACACTCACTTTCACGTCTCTTTCTTTTCCTCCCATGTGACTGACATCCTTCTTTCCACAACCGCCTGACTCCTTCCTTATTTTCTTTAGCACACGACATGCCCGCAGGTGGTCCGAGTGGGGCTTGTCTTCCATCGTTAGTTCTTTGGGATCTGAAATAAGTCAGCTGCAACATCAGTGATGCAGGGAAACATTGATTGCCTCATTTGGCGTGGACCAGTCCTGCAAGCTAAAGGCTCCTGTGTTCAGAATGTGAATGTTGACAACAAAGCAGTTTCAGAGATCTGCTGGTGGCTCAGAATTCTGGCGTCTACAAAGAGAAACCTCTCTAAAGAAGTTACACCTCAGCTTCTCAATTTCATCAAGTTGCTGTTTTATAGTTCCTGAATCCTCAAAGTAATAAAGGAATCTAATTCTTTTCATTTTCATATTTCTCATTCTGTTAGTTTGCAATTAATGGGTAGTTTTAGTCCATGGATTATGCAGCCTATTTAGAAATGCTGATCGTAAGATGTTCAAGGAAACCTAGAAGGCTACAATAAATCACATGAGAAGTATGATGATAATTAACAGAGAATTTATATTGTTCATCATATCCAGAAAGAATAAACCATACTCTAACCTAGGAAAAAGGATGTAACTCAAAGTCACATTTTCCTTCTCAGTAATAACTCATTTCAAAATCAATACTTAACTTAAAAAATATTTCTTAATGTAGATGCAACATGAGGCTTATGACTACTATATTCTATTTGAAAATAATTGCTCAACATTTCCTTGGATGTAAAAATGCTGCTAGTAGATCCTGCTGCATGATTTTTTTTTTCTCAAATATCATTACTACATCTTCACTGATAAAGGATATTTTCTTGAATAGAAAAAAATTCTAGCGCACCCGCCGCGGGTAAGCCCCTGCGCCCCTCTGCCCCGCCTCTGCGTTCCCGTGACTAACTTCCTGTTCCAGCCCAGCCCAAACCCCACCGCTGGGAGCTGAGCCTGCGCACCCGCCGCGGCCAATGCTCCAGCACTGAACCCATCAAATACCCCGTTTGGCAACCGTTCCAGTACACGAGCCTACCAGGACTACTCAATCCCAAAGCTCCACCTCCACCTACAGACCACATCCCCCAGGATTCACAAAAGCTAGCAGCCAGAGCCCCAACACAAGAGTCAGGAACCTCTGTAGAAGAACCACCTTGGAGTCTCCAGACCAAACGCCCATAGACACAGCATAACATCACCA
>PVJA010055370.1:0-11200 GCA_004027025.1 Myocastor coypus | reverse complement strand
GTAAAATGGTTCTTTCTATATTGAAGTATTTATATATTCATAACCCACAAGCGATATGGTTGACTAAAACACTGGATCTCTAAAATGTATTCAGATGACCTTGGCACAAGCCTAGGAAACACTTAGACCCAATGGTTCAAAGGCAGCACTAGTGCTGTGGAGACTGCTCAGTGTCATAAGTGCCTCCCTGGCAAGAACAAGTTTCCAAGTTTCATCCCTGGTACCATAAAACAATAAAAAGGCAGAAACATTTTTAATAAGAGATTACCAAATTTTCACCACTTAGGAGAACCATGCTAACTAGTACCAAGAGAGCTGTACTGAAATCCAAGATTTTTATCCCTTGAAAAAAACTAAAATCACTCCCTACCCTTTAGCTCCAAGATTTTCTAAATTCCATTGAGAGACACATCCACATCACTGGATTAATCTGAGAATGGGCAAGTGTCTTTTGAGTTGGAACATTCATGTTGTGTAGTGATATAGAGATAAGATTGAAGACCAGTTGGTGTCCCTAGAAAATGTGAGTTATAGACAGAACCCAGGGAGTCCTGCCTTCTGTTGCTCGGGAGTCTCGGAAAGCGGAGGCCTGAAGCTTTAGGTGGCAGCTCCTTCCGTGGGTGCCCTGTCCTTGAATTATTGACAGAGCCCAGGGAGGGCTGGCTTCTGTTGCCTGAGATTCCCCGAAAGCTGAGGCTCATGGTTGCAGATGGCAGTTTTTCCCATAGGTGCTCTGTTCTTTATTTACTTGACAGCAATGGTTGCCTCCTCCCCTGCTTAAATGCCTCCCCTGGAAGCATTTGCATGAGCTACATGTCTGGAATATGCTGTGTCTATTAAAGTAGTGACGTATACTCCTCAGCTATATTTTTTTTTAATGCTAAATAAAAAGAAGAGCCTTCTGAGGCTCTGGACTCACTGAGGAAGAGAAATCTCAGAGAATCCTCTAAAGCTACATTCACTGGGTCTTCTTTTCATTTCCTTTGGCACCGGACCAAAAAATCATACAACAGTGTTGCATCTCGTTTCACACTGGACTCTGTCTTCTAAAGCCAGCACATTTTCTTCTGTTTCTCCTCTTAATTTTATGCTTGCATCTTCCTGATATTTGCCTAAGAAAAACACCTTGGAGTGAGTAAAGCTTCCTCTCTTCAACTGGAAGCTATCACCGCCTGTCCACTGAACCTGTAAGGTACTGCTTGAAAAGAGTCCCTCATTCTATTTATACCTGGTGAATGGTATTAGTGTTTTCATAAGCTTCTTCCAGAGTTAGCCTCCTCAAATAATATTAAAGTTTTATTACTTTATTTTTTTATTATTTTAATAACAAATAATGAGAAAGTTTCAAAACACATTATTAGGACAGCCACAATAATTAATACAATATATAGTTGTGTTTATAGTAGTTTCGTAGAGTACAAGATGTAGATATGATAACTTTTCTAAACACTATTGGTACAGATATTTCTTCTTACTGAACTAAGAGAAAGTAGTTGTATACATAGTTCAATATTCCATAATATTAGTGGGTTGTCAGCAGAACTGGCAATGTCAAAAGTGATTGAGTTGAGCTGTTTAGAGCTCAACATACTTATCTGCCTTCACTTTTTATACCTCATGGTTGTACTTTTCTGCTGGTTAGTTAAGGCCACGGTAAAGCAACATGTATAACAAAACATGTAACTTTTGTATCTGACAAGGTCAGTCAAATCCCCTCAGGATTTACCTTGAAACCATGTACAGCATTTTATAGCACTTTTGTCAGTGTCAGCCATCTGGATGAGTCACAGCCATTGCTTGACCACTTGGCTCTCTGGGAAAACTGAGAGAATGTTTTCTCTCTGGGTGACTCTCCTTAGGCATGCTATGCATCATTTATCCCTTTCCTCTGTGACCCCATAATCTCCTTGAGAAGAAAATTTGGGAAACCACTGAGTTATACGATGTTACAGGTTCTCTTAAGTCCTGAATCTTCACTGACCTTGAAGGGCTAGGGCCAAAATATTGGCTATCCTTGTAGACCTTCTTTTCTCTAATTTTGTGGTCTAAAAACTTAAGTTGTTAATCCTCCAGAAGATAAGTTTAGTGATACTATTACTCTATAACATAGGTACTTGAGCTTAATATCACTGTCTTGCTGAATATAAAATGCCTTAGACTTCACATGGAACTGGTATTTTCCGTCAGTCATTGATATTCTAATAAATCCCTATAGAATGTGACAAAAACAGTTACACATTTTTACACAGAAATTCAGAAATATAAGCATATACAAAATTGTAGCACATCAATCCTGTGGCATTTTTCCTTGTCTTTTATTCTTTTTTATTACATTTTGCTGAGATCAAACATTTACTTGAGAGTGAGTATAACAATAATTGAAATGACATTAAAAGCAGCACACACCTACAAAACCAGAATGCCAGGTATTTCAAGCATTGTTCTAGTATTACACATTGCTATCGTCAGTGTCAAAAACCTGTTGGAGATTCTTAGGACCATTGTCTAATTTATTCTGTGCATTTAAGTCTATATTTTTGCCCCAGCCATGTTTCCTAAATTTTCTGCTTGCTCTCTCTTTGTTGTTTAATACTTAAGTTCTTGATTTCCGTTTAGCAGTGTTTTGCTTTTGCATTTTTCTTTCTTCTTTTGAGTTCTTACACTAGGGAGACTATACGATATTTACACATGTAGGTCTGGATTATTTCACTTATGAATACATGTTCAAGATACATCCATTTACATATGATATCTTTGAGTTTATCACCCTTTACAGCTGAGTGATATTCCATTGTATAAAAATACCACATCATTTTCAATCATTCTTCAGATGATGGGTATTCTAGTTGTTTCCAAGATTTGTCTACCATAAATTGTGCTGCTATAAAAATAGATGCACAGATATCACTATGATATGATGTTTTTAGTTCTTCTGGGAAAATCCCCAGTAGGAGGATAGCTGGATTGAATGGGATTTCCAGCTCTAGTTTTATAAGGAGTCTGATTTCCATAATGGTTGCACCAGTCTGCATTCCCACCAGCAGTGGGAAAGTGGTCCTTTTTCCCCACAGCCTCTCCAGCATTTGTTGTTGGTTGATTTCTTTATGATGGCCATTCTTTCTGGGGTGAGATGGTATCTAAGTGTTGTTTTAATTTGCATTTCATGAACGCCTAGCGATGCGGAGCATTTCTTCGTGTATTTATATGCTTGTTGAATTTCTTTCTCTGAGAAGTGTGTGTTCATCTCAGATGCCCATCTCTGGATTGCATCTTTGAACTTTGGGAACCTAATGTTTATTAGTTCTTTCTAAATTCTAGATAGAAGTCCTTTGTCTGAATACTTATTAGTTAAAATTTTTTTTTTGAAATTAGTGGTTGTCTTTTCACTCTGTTGGCAACTTATTTTGACATGCAAAAACTTCTCAGCCAGAGGAGGCCCCAGTTGTTGATACTTTCAAGAGCTGACAATGCATTTTGATTTTTGTCCATGAATTCTTTGCTTATCCTGATGTCTTTAAGATTTCCTCCCACTTTTTCTTCCAGGAGATTTATTATTCTGTTTTAATATTTAGATCTTTAATCCATTATTGACTTCTTTTTCTCATTGATTCCTGTCTTAGTTATACTTCTCTTGTTGCTGGGACAAATACCTGACCCTCAAAATGAAGGAAGGAAAGGTTTATTTAGCTCACACTTACTAGAGGTTTCAGTCCATATTCGGCTGGCTCCAAGCCTGAGTGGCACATGGCAGAGAGCAGCAGTTCATGGCGGTGGAACAGCAACAATTGCAACAGAGGCAGCCAACCAAACAGGGCAGCAGAGCTAGAGCGCGAGTCTGTCTCTCTGTCTCTCTTTTTAAATTATATTAGGCTCTCTGCCTTAGCCTATCCACCTCAGGCCACACCCATAGTCTCAGCAGTACTCAGACCATAACCCCAACAGTAGTAAAAGATATAATCCCAGTGTAATCATTCAAGTCTCAAACTCTAGAAGTCCCCGCCCATCATTGCATGAGGCATTGGGGGGACAACTAGATATAAACCATAACAATTCCTATTAGTCTCACATTGTTCATCTTTGCATCTTACAGATGTTGAATTATTTTTTCCTGCACCATAATTATTTTTAAGAGATTCTTTCTTACCTTTTCACTATCTTTGACTTTGTCTGCAAGATCTGAAACACTATCTTCACTTTCATTCATACGGTATTGCCTGGTTGGGACTGAGATTTTATTTTCCTGTATATCTCATTGAACCTGCTTTATGCGATCTGTTTCTTTCCTAGATTGCTCACTCAGGGATTCCATCACTTTTTTCTATTTCCTTTAACTTTTTTAATCAATGTCTTCATTAGAAGCATTTATTCACTCTTTCTTTATATTTATCCTTTTTTTCTACTTCAGAAATCATTTCTGATCTAATTTCCTCTCTATGTTTCTGCAGTTGTTCCTTTCCTTCAGACTCTATTAATTCAGAGGTTTCTTTTTTTTTACTTCAGAGGTCATTTCTTATCTGATTTCATCTATACTTTTCTGTAATTTTTTCATACTTCAAACACCATTAATTCAGAGATTTCTATTTTTTACTTCAGAGATTATTTCTGATCTGATTACCTCTGTACACTTCTGCCTTTGTTTCTTTACTTCAGATGCTATTAGTTCTGATATTTCAGCTGTGTGATTCTCATTTTCTTCTTTGCTAGTGTCTCCTGCCTTTGTTCTGGGTGGGCTCAGGGCCTGCGATTGCATCTTGCTTCTTCTCTTTATCACCTTTTATAGCACTGTCCTGAGCTTTGGTGAAGAACTTTGATGAAGTCATGCCATTAACACCTGCTGATCTTGGTAGATCAGATCCAGATCTTCCACATCTGATCTTTTCCAGATGGGCCTGGCCAGATCTGGCTGCTGTGCTCAGCTTCTTCCTGTTGTAGCCCACGGCAGCCAGGCCACTGTGCTCCTCTGACAAGATGTTCAGCTCCTGGATTAGATGGGAGGTGCTGACCCTCGCCTCTCTGCAGGATATTTTGTTGCAGGGCTCCACAGCAGATGCCAGCTCTCACGTCTAGACTGGGAAGTTCCAGTGTTGTGGGTGTGCAGGCCAAGTCTTTATACTTAGGTGCATGACAGTACTGGGGTCTTGGCAGTGAAGAAATTCCAGTGGTGGTGCAAACAAGCAGGCTAAGAGTTCCTCCCTAGGCACAGAGCGATCTTGGGGTTGGGCAGAAAATTTTTATTATTTTCAAGTTTAAAAAGTATTTTGAGATTTTTGGCTCCCCATAGTATAAAGTCTAAGTTTTGTTTCATTTCAAAATTAAAATCCAGTTGCTGCTTGCTTATCTCTTATAGCTGTTCATCACTTCTTCCTTAAATACTTGTTATCTGATTCAGACATAGCAAACTATTTTACGCTCTGTCCCCCTTGCTAGGCAGAATTCACCCAGTATACAAATGGGACCTTGTACTTCCTTGTATCAAGGAGCTATGAGGCCATGTAAGTGCATGATTTAATGGATCCTGTAGGGTAGAGTGAAGAGGAAGCTGAGGGAGAACTTTCTATGACTGCTTTTCCTCTGAGAAGAACATTGAGAAGATAATTTTAGAGGGAGAGAACCCACATTCCTGGCCCAGACTTAACCTGGAGGCAAATCCTAAATGTTCAGAAACATTGCTAAAGTCAGGGAGAAGTAACGATAGCTTTATATCTGTGGCACAAAAGTCATTTCTCTGTGAAAGTTAAGAAAATTCGTATTACTGATAACAGTGAAACAGTTTTTGACAGGCAGCTCAGTTGATGGCAGTGCTACCTTCCACCCATGATTATTAAGAGGTTTAGCTGATCTACATGCAATAACAGCTGGAGGTGGGCCGAATGCTATTCTAGTTATAAAAAGTAGGATAAACAAAAGCTCAGAGCTGCAAAAATAGACACTACATTGGGAAGATTTTTAATACTTTTGTTTGATGGGGAAATAAGATGTGAGAGAGCAATAGAGAAGAGAATTAATTTTGGAAAAAGGTCCAAGTCCAGGTGGCTCCATTATCTTTGTGTCTCCAGGTAATGTGACCCTTAAATGTGTGACTTGGTTGTAACTTGAAATTTGAAAAGATGAGATGTAACTACCATAATATTGCACTCTAGAACATTCCATCTTGCCCGATGAATCACTCCTTCTCTTTAAAAATACCACAAATTCTCTAGCCACAGGAACAGAATGTTCCCACCTAACACAGCAGGCAAGTGACTTCTGCCTCACTGAGTCTCAGGTAAATAAAATGGGGGTCTTGCCCAAGAGTTTGATTGTGGATTGGGGAGGCTCTAAGAGAAGACCTAGCTAAGTCATGTCCACACAGCCGGCCCACGGCAATGAAGAGAAAGTCTGTTGCTTTTGATCTAGAAATGAGATAGCATGGTAAACAATATCTAAAAGTTTCACAATGGCTCTGAGACCATATCCTTGAGAGTCCTCTCAGATGTTGGAAAGGTGAAGATCACAGTATCAGCAAGTGGATGAAGATGTGCCCTGTGATATGATAGCATTAATCTAGAACAGGTATTTCCAGCACTTACATGGAAAGGCAAAAAGTAGAGTGCAAAGCGTTTCCATCACAAGCACTGAAACACTGAGAAATATTGAGAGGAAAAAGATATATTGAAAAAAATACTATACATAAAAAGTAACGACAACTTGAGAGTTTTGAAAATTCTCTGTCCTTCTAAATGACAAAAGATGCCAAAAATTAAGAAAATATGTTTTAAAGGAATACCTGAATAACTAAAGTGGTTCCTCACAAATCTGTTCAACCAAATGTAAGGAGTCTGAAAGGTAGTTTAAATTTGTTCTTCAGTCATCTCGCTAGCAGCCAGATATAGAAGAATTAGAAAAGATCTGTGGGTGTAGCTTTTGTCGACTTCAATGAGTAGCCCTGAAATACATGGGAAGCCTACATGTATGATTTTAGAGAAAATCATTTCAAAAAAGAAAGACTCCCAATAAGGATGGCAAGGAACAGACAGGGTACAAAATGAAAGGGAATTGTTGGTCTCACATCATTTTTCTGATTGGAAGTAGACGCTAAAATTGCTTGGTATTATCATTTATGAAAAATGCGAGATAACTCCAAGGCAGAGCCTTAGTTCTGAAAGAGGAGCTGAGAGCCAGGGGAAATTATTTTCAGCTTTTGAAACACAAAGAAACTAACTTTTGTCTGACTGGACGGACTTCTGAATGAGCAAGGATTTCCTTTTGTGCTCACACGTTATAACAGAATGGAACAGTTAGCCCACGCCTATCCCACCACTTCATGTTGGGTATGTTCAAATAGATAACCTGTCGCCTTAGTTACACAGGGCCACAAGTGGAGGGCGTTGTTCCCAGGGCGCTGCCGTTAACCATCACCCACAGGAGGCTCATCTGCACCTGAACCTGATTTACATCATGAGCTTGGATTCTGAGCTGATGCTAAGAACAAAGGGTGCTACTAGGAATTTTAGCCAGAGCAGAAACATATTTATGTGTAGAAGAGATGTGACTTATTTGTGGGTAGAAGGTGAGCTGTGGCTGGGATGCCAAGCTGACTCCGCTAGTCCTTGTTATGATCACCCCTCTCAGAATGCATGCAAAATCTGAGCTTCAAATAGAACATCACCAAGGTGATGAAGCGTCACCCCCGTGATAAAGATTAGAATCTGTCTTGCTAATGTATTCTGCACATACACACACTTCCTCGTCATTCCTGATAAATCCTGCAGCCATAAGAAACTGGAAACTAATACTGCCAATAACTGTTTGAGTAGGGAGATGGATCCTTCTTTAGTTAAGCCTCCAGATGAAGATCTAAGTATAGGTAAGGCCTTTGTACTGTAGTAATTTGTAGCTCATTGATCAAAAATTAATACAGTAACAGGAAACAAAAGCCCCCATAATCTCCACTCTTATTCCTAGCCAGACAGTTTTAACTACATGAACAGTTAAGATAATTACATTTGAAGTGAAAACAATTATTTTTTGTTACAATTTTCTCAAAAGGTTATTAATCTATTATGATTTTATTTTCAATAGCTTCAAAGAGAAAGGGAATGATTAGAGCTGATTTTCCACTCAGAATAATCTCTTGCTTTCTTTTACTGTAGTTCTCTTTTTTGTTAGCTATTGTTCACCTCCAATTTGAGCTGTGCACAAAGTCAGCTCCCCTGGTTGTGTCTGAGGATGTGGGCCCTTATGCCATCATGCTTCTATATTACCCGATCAATCATCTTATTTTTTAACAAAACAAACTTTTCCTCTCTACCTGGATGGAATTGCGCCTCCCCTGTAGTACACTCTTGGTGAAATGTCATATAAATGAATATTAATCAGAATATTAAATGTAATTGTTATCATCTTCCCCTGGGAAATAAAAAAAGAAGACACTGTTTACTCCTGATGTTCTCTTCATTGATTTACAACAGAGGAGAGAAGTAACAAAGGATGCTAACAAAACTATTTCTTTGAACAGTGTGAACGTGGTAGGTTTGATAAGTTTTAATAGTAAAACAAATGGCAAATAATGATGCATTATTTCTATGACTATTTCTTTTATCATCTATGCTAGCTCTTTTTTTTTTTTTTTTTTTTTTTTTTTTTTTTTTTTTTTTTTTTTTTTTTTGTCTTTTTGAGACAGGGTCTCACTATGCAGTTGAGGCTGGCCTTGAGCTCACTTTTGTAGCCCAGGCTGGTCTCGAACTTGCACCAATCCTCCTGCCTCAGCCTCCCAAGTGCTGGGATTATGGGCATGAGCCACCACGCCCGGCTTATGCTAGCTCTTTTAAGACACGGTGTAATTACTTGTCCCTGTTGTATGCATGGCCATGCTGCTGTGTGTTTCCTTGATTTATTTTTGTATCCATGGAAACTGTGCTTCTTAGAATATAAGAATGAATGTAGGAAGAGGTCAGTAAAACTTTTTACTATGATCAATAACCTCATTCTACATCAGATTGCCTTCTGTGCATCATTTCTGTGCCTAAAAATTGATTTTATTTATCAGGTGAATTGATAACATGTGATATATACATCATTACCAGTTTTTAATCAAAAGGTATATGCAGTTTTCTGAAAAGACAAGCAGAGTTAGTTATTGTGATGAATGAGAATACATGGAATTGATTATAATTCTGAAAGCAAAGAAGCCTACAATCTACCCATGCCTATCTCCTCATATTACAGACAAGGAAACTTAGACCCAGGAGCTGACATTTACTTGCAGTTGAAGCTCTGCACAAAGTTAGCTCCTCTGGTGGGATACCATCATGTCAGAGTCTGGAAGATGGGAATGGCTACTGTAGGCTTCTGGTGCTGAGCCTACATGGTTACACAGTAAGTATAATTTAATGGGATTCATGAAGTAAAAGTCCAGCTCTCCCTGTTCGCATGCTGGCACTCTTTCTAGTTTGTGACCAGGGATGATTTTTAGGTTTCATTTTGCTTGTTTTGATTCTATATGTGTTAGGCCTAAATATTACCCACTTTGAAATAATCTTTTTATTTTCCAGAATGTGAATTGTGTAAGAGCTCTTGTGCGATTTTTCAGACTTGGTTCCATCCAGATTTGGGGCTAATTTATCTAGTGTCCTTAACTGTCATCCTTCAGAGAGGTGAAATTAATTTGCTTGTTACTGCAGATGGGTCGCAGAAGGGAGACTGTGACAGCTTCCTCTTCTGAACTATAGGACGCAGGTTTCTCACTGAACAGCCAAAATTCAGTTACAAAAACACAAGTGAGACCCGATCCCTCCAACTTCACTTGTCCATATGTAGTATTAAATTTTTTTAATTTTACAAAAGATGGAAGTAAGCAGCCTGAGATTCAGGCCTGGGAGCAAGCCTGGTAAACAGAATTTTTTTTTTTTTTTTTTTTTCCCTCAGTTTGAGTAAGGAGGCTTTCCTTTTTGAACAGACTGGTCTGTTGAAGATTATCCTCTTCAGGTTTGGAAGGATCTAATGATGAGAGAACCTAACAAATGGAACAATAATTCAATCAGGTAAAGAAAAAAAAAAAAGCTAATGTGGGGAGGAAGAGAATATTCTTGTGTTTTTACAGAGAGTGATGAACAACCTACTTGGGAACTCGAGTGTGCTGTTAGGCTGTATCACGAAGCCAGATCTGAAGAGGAAGCTGGCAACAATGAGGCTAGATTTGACAAAATGGAAATCTAAGATCTAAATAAGTGATAGAGGGGCTGAAGAGATAGCTCAGCAGTCTAAACACCTGACTGGCAAGCACAAGGACCCAGGTTCAATTGCTGGTACCACATGCTATGCCAGCCCCCAAATCAGGCATGGTGGCACATCCCTGTAATTCCAGGGCTGAGGAGGCTGAGATAGGAGGGTCATTATGAGTTAGAGGTGCACAGCAAGACTCTATATCAAAGAAAGAGAGAGAGACAGAGAAAGAGAAGAAAGAGGAGAGAGAAGAGAGGAAATAAAAGAAATGATATCAAAAATAACTTAGAACGTATATAGAGATAACTGGGCTGAAAGTATTCTTAAGACAAAAGAAAATACAAAAATACAAAATATACATATTAATTATAGATAAAAGATTCTATGCCTTAAAGAAGTCAAGCTACAGCAGTCTTGAGAAAATGTCCTGCTTGGAGATTGCTGGCTATTGGTTTCTAGACAACCTTGTGTCATGTGATACTAACTTGGCAAAAGTATAAATGAATGCTTGTGTTGTTGCTTCAGGGTCCTTTGCCAATCAAGCATGGCCCACCACCTGATCTCAGCTGCTATCTCTTCTTTTTACTGTCTAAAGCATTTTACTATTTTCTCCTGGGAACCACTTAGAGTCCAACAAATTCCTACAAGAAGGTGTTACAATTCTGTTGCAACTCATCTACTTTGAAGATCTTACTATATTAGCACATTGACCTTTTGTAAGTTCATGGTATTTAACTTTAAGCTTACCTTTAAAGTACATACAATGTTCCATTTTCCAAAAAGTCTTATAAAAGGATGCTTTGTGTATACTTACTGACACAAGTACCTGCACACATACCCAGCAAACACAGAGAGGAAGAAGCCACTCAGAATTGAGTCAGTGTGTTCTTGGAGGATCCAATCTGACTTTACCTTTGAGATTTTAAAATTAATAAAATTGATCAATAAAGAATTCCAGTGCCGGGCGTGGTGGCGCACGCCTGTAATCCCAGCACTC